>JRUX01001059.1:0-26809 GCA_001407235.2 Kudoa iwatai
GTACCAATTGCTTAAATTCATACTATTATGCTTTTTTTATATCTTAATATTTATAGTTTGAATATAAATAGTGTTTAATGAGCTGAACATAATAGCAATATCTGAGAGATAGCTTATTGTGGATCATCCCCTACATTTAGGGATATATAAAAGGCATCATTGTTAAAAGCTGAAATTCTTAGTTTTTGTCATATATAGTTTAATCAAAACTTTTTTTGTGTGAAAAAATACATTTTTAAATAGGATTTAATTATAAAAATATATTATTTTATCTCTAATATGTTAAGACTAAAAATAAACTAATTCATCCCATAATCCCTTTCATGTTTTTACTAAAAATTATAATAACATAGATTAAAAATACAAAAGGCAGATGCTTAGAGATATTTTTATGTAATAATGAGTTATACCGATTTTATTCCCGAAGAGATAAATTCCCTAGTGATAGCTCGTGTTTATTTTATTTTTACTCAACGTTTATAAATATGATTTTAAATATTGTTATAGAATTCATATTAACTTTAAGTGAAAAATAGTTCATGGTGAGTATTAACTGTAGTTATTCAATAAAAATACACTATAACTTGTTATATTAAGGTAGTAATATGATATTATTTAGATTATAATAAATGATAATTCTTCTACATGCTCTAAAACAGAAAAAAGTTATATATATTACATTTAAAAACTCTATAAATATCCATTATATTGATAATAAAATTATAAATTTAATATATCTCGTGTAATGTGAATATCAATTCAATAATCAAGTTATAACAGTAAGTATAGTGGTGGTCAACAACAAAAAACACACTATATATTTTCTTGATTGAATGAATATGAAAATTTTTAAATATTTCAACTAATCTAATCTACTTAGACATTGATATACAATATGCATATTGCTGCTAATACCGTCTTTTGCGCATCTTAAGTGAAGCTATTGCTTTTCCTGGTTCTCTATTGTAGTGTCGTGCTTATAGCCATATTTATTTATTAAAATACTTTTAAAAGTATATGTAATGGGTGAAGCACATAATTCAGTAAATAATGGCGAAAAAAAGTTAAAAAAGCCTGTCTCAGCTGTGGATAGTATAGCTCTCAATGTGTTCAAGAGCATTACTGTTCCAGCATCCTATTTAAAAGCTTTACCTAAATTTTTACAAAAGAATTCGAAACAAAAACGCTATCCGAAAAGACAATCTGTTATTTTACACCATGACGTGAATGAATTGTATATTCGTAGAAAAGGATATGAAAAGGAACTTGTTACAAGTTTTGATGGATTTCAAACTATTACAGAGATTTTTAGGTATATTTTCAATTATTTTTCGATAGAATATTGCAATAATTTCCAATATTTTCTCTTTTACTTTATATTAGCTGATCGTATTATGATTTGTATTGAAATATTTCTTTAGTAATTGCGTCAAGGCATACTCTCATAAACATTTTATTGGAACCCGTGTTATACATAAGAAAGAAATTACTAAAACAAATGATAATAAAGAACTTGTCAAATTAACGCTTGGCCATTTTGAGTGGGAAAGTTATGGTGAAATATGGAAAAAAATTGAGTCATATTGTGCATTTTTTAAGTCAATTTCTGTCAATTTAAATGAAAAAATTGCTATATGGGCCGACACGTGTGGTGACTGGTTGTGTATATGTCTTGCTATGATGTACATGAAAATTCAAGTTGTTACTGTATATTCTACATTGGTTGACGATGCTATAGTTTATGCTCTTAATCACACAAAAGCTAGTGGTATCTTTGTTGATATGAAATCATCAAAACGTCTCTTTCAATTGCTATCTAAAATTCCTTATATTAAACAAATTTTTTTGGTTGGTAACTTTACTAAAGCTGATTTGGATATTATTCCTAGTAACATAACAAAACCAACTCTTTTTGAAATAAGCAAGAAATTTGTATATCCCTCTAAAATAAATAGGCCATTAACACGATATGAAAGAATTCCTAAAGCACTTAAAAAAGTACCTTTGTTCTATTCTATTTATGATGAAGATAATACCTCAATCCATGACAATATATCAACAAATATTGAACCGATAGTTAATGCTACCAATCCAGTGAAATCAAATACGCCCAATGAAGTAGTGAGTGCTAATTTAAATGAAACTGCATTGAAATTGGAAGATATCAACGTTAATAGTGATGAAAAATGTAAAAATGACAACGTAGATAAAGTTGATGATGACAGTAATTCTTTTTCAACTAGTTCTTCGGCAAATTCCATTACCAATGAAACATATCAATCTGATAACAACATTGATTCCAATTTATTGAATTCAGATGCATCTTTACTGAACAATGAAAAAGTTGTCGAGGATACAAAGTATGATTTATCACAATTGCCAACAGAAGCATCAAATGATAAACCAATACAGTGCTATCATATAAGCCAATTTATTGTTGATGGAAAACGTTATCTTAAAACAAATTCATTAGATCTACAACCTATAAACAAAGAAGATATTGCCGCAATAATGTTTACAAGTGGCTCAACAGGAATACCAAAAGGTGTAGTAATTCAACACAAAAGTATAGCTGCTTCTGTTGGAGCTGCTTCATCTGAAAGAGATTATTGGTATGATGCTATATATGCTGCATACTTGCCATTGGCTCATATTTTTGAATTTGTAGCTGAATTGTCTGTTGCAGCAGTTGGTGGAGCGATTGGCTATTGTTCTCCATTGACATTAACTGATACTTCACCAATGGTAGCTCCTGGTTCAAAAGGAGATTTTTCTGAGTTAAAACCAACCATTGGTGTGTTTGTACCATTATTACTAGAGAGAATAAAAAAAGGTGTGGTTGATAAAGTAAGCCAACGTGGTAATATAGCATCATCTATTCTCAATTATAGTGTCAAACACACCAAAAAAATGAGGGGTGTGAGTTCAGATGCTCCTTTAGTTGAAAAATTTGCTTTTTCAAAAGTAAGAAACCTTATTGGTGGACACTTTAGATGGGCTATTAGTGGTGGTGCTCCACTATCACCTGTCACTCAAGAATTTGTTAATATTCTATTTGGAATACCCATTGTTCAAGGTTATGGTCTTACTGAAACGTGTGCAGGTGGAACATTGAGTAATCTGCAAGATTTTAGCATTGATAACACTGGCCCTCCATTTTATTGTGCAGAAATTAAACTAATTCCTTGGCAAGAAGGTGGCTATTCACCAATGGATACTCCTAATCCTAGAGGTGAAATACTTATTGGTGGAGAATGTGTTGCTCTTGGTTATTACAATAATGAAGAGATGACTAATGAATCTTTTTTTGTTGACCCAAAAACCAATACACGTTGGTTTAAAACTGGTGATATTGGTGAATTTTGTGATAATGGTACTCTAAAAATTATTGATCGTAAAAAAGATATTGTAAAGTTAAAACATGGTGAATATGTTTCTTTGGTTCTTGTTGAAACAATTGCTTTACAAAGCTGTTATGTTGAACTCTGTTGTGCTCTTCCCAATGTGGATAGTGATTATATTATCTTGCTCGTTATGCCTAATCAAAATGCTTTAAAATCAAACATTTCAAAATTCAATCCTGAACTGACTGCTGATAGTACTATTGATATTATTATTAAAGATGAAAATGTCAAGAGTGCTATTTCTGAAGATATATTGAGTTTTTTTACGATGCAAAATAGATCTAAATTTGAGTCACCTCGAAAAATCATATCAGTCTCAGACCTATGGACTCCTGAATCGGGCCTTCTTACTCCTTCTATGAAAGTTAAGCGTACTGAAATGAAAAAATTTTACCATGAAATACTTGTTTAATATTGGTTAAAATAAATGTGATTTTTATGGCATAATATCTTAAAATTATTAATTGTCAATTTTTCTTCTATTACATTCCATTATTGCATATTATTCAATAATTTGGCTTGTTTTACTTGAGATACATACACTTTCTTTAAAAATATAAACTTGATACATTATTTAAAATTGTACTAGATGTTACATTTGCTTTTGTAACAACATATTGGATCTATCCACCTGTATTCATTAATACTGCAAGTATTCGAGATAATAAACCCGACACATTAGCATATTTTATTAATAATAATAAATTTTATTTCAAAACAAGGTGTTTTGAACAATCTGTAGTGTTAAATTTGTATAATTTTGGCCTAGTTTGTTATGCACCAGCTCTATTTAACAAAAATTCAAGAGATTTTGATATACTTGATGGAAAAACTAAGGTAAAATTTTTAAATTCAAAACTTTTTTTAATATTAATTTATATAAAAACTACCAAAAACATCAATTTTTTTATCTAATTTGTATTGGTAGTCATTTGTTATGACTATTACGGGAAGATGATTACTTTTGAATGCTTATTTCTGATTATTACAGTCATTATATGCTAGAAAATATAATTTATTCTCTAAAAGAAAACAATTTAATCATATATATTCTGTTATTATTAAAAAACTAATATATAAACACTTTTAATATAATAATATTTAATAATAAATGCAAGAACAATGACATATGTATCTTTTTGAACTTGAACATTTAAACTTTATGTGATAATGATATCATTTGTCTAGGAAAATTATAACAAACAACTAAAATATAATTTTTACTATTAAAAATGAGTTTTTTCTTTATAACGGAGTATTTTTTCCATAGATACATTACAGCCACAGATTGGTAGTAAGAAGTTATAATCTAAAGTGGTCGCAACCTTAAAAATTTACTCAAAGCATATTATTTACGCTCTCAAATATAAGAACTGTACTTCATTATTTTATCTTTTATAAAAAGTAATAGTAACAAATCTTTTTTTTTAGAATTTTGGCCTTATCTAAACCATCATCATTGACCATGACATTATTGTGAAAGCATATTAATATATCTTTATAAATATTTTAATTATGGTAGAAAAAAATATGAAAGAATAGTAATTTTTATTTCTTATATTGTTTTTAAACAGATAATATTGATATTTGTTTATTTTTGTATACATGGTAGCTAAAAATCATGATAAAATATTGATTTCCTCATATAAATAACAAACTTATTTAAACTTCATACAAGTAACTTTAATAGTAACAATTAAAAGTATTTCTGTCAGCTATTTTTAAAATTTATACATATCAACACATTGAATTTATAAAATATATATAATATAGGATGGTTTACCTTAATGTTGGCTATAAATCATCATTTTAACTTAAAATCAGATAAAATGACTATCTTTAAAAATAATTATTTCTATTTAAAAAACAATAAATTTGTTTTTGAAAAAAAAATGCTCCATCAAATATTTTGATAACACTTTTATTAGAAATATGATAGTTTAAGGTTTGAAGAAAGATAAATATGACAAAATAGTTTGTATTAATTACAATAATTTTTATTTCATTAAAATACAATATATTATCTTATATTTGATAAAGTAGAACTTTCTCAAGCTTTGTATATTTTTGGGGGTGTACCTTAAGGGTGAGTTTCATTTGAATACCAAATATAACAGTAATGTTTGATTATACTATTGTATTTTATTTCAAAAAAAATTTAAAAAATTGTTTTATATAGTTTCAAATCGTGAAAAATACATTACAATAAAGTTTTCGATACATTTAAATGTTTATAGCATAGCGCATGCTTATTGTGCATGTAAAACTAAAATTTTATTTATTGTAATCTGATTTATATCTTTATAGGTGTAAAAGAAATTAATATAAAAAAATTATCATATATATGATCATTATTAGGGAATAAAGAGAACAAATATCTGACGTAGCAGCATAACTCGGTCATTATCGCCAATTATCGTATCAAACTACTTAAACTAGGCGTTTATCGTGTGAGGTGGATAGCCAATGATTTTAAAACATTTTTTGACTAAAATATTCAATTTATCAATTTTTTTACAAACATACTGTAAATATAATTAGAAAAAAGGCCGCTTATATGGAAATAACCTATATTCACGTATTTTAAGATTATAATATTAAAATGAATGTTGTATAGTAGAAAATGGTTTATTAATTTAAATGTTCGTAAAAAACTTTTTACGTGTAATACTTGATACATAATTTTTAAATTAAGCGTCTGATACTCTAAGTGAAAAAATAAAAGTTGTTTGCATATAAACAATTTCTAGAGAAATATGCCTTATGTAGGAAATTTATGATTATTATATGAAATCGTAACAACTAAAGATGCCAAATGATTGTCTAAAGTTGAGTATTAATAAAAAATTAAGCCTATGAGTATTAACATGTAGGTAAAGACAGCTTGATAGGGAAAAGAATTGACAGGAACGCTAATGTTTCAAGAATGAAGAAATAAAGATGATAAATTTTTTTTAAATTATAGCACAAGAAAGACTTAACATGGATAAACAATTAGAAAATAATAGTAGCTAACAGTACAGTTTAAACACTTAGGGTCAACAGATTTGTAACACATTAAATTAATCACATGGAACAATGTTTTTAATAACAATAGCATTCATAAAAAGAAAATTGGAATCTTTTAGAGTATTATTTAAAGAAAATTCATACATATTATCCATAAAATATGGATTAATTTATCATGTATGAAAGACCTTAAAATTAAAAACAAAGTTATAAAAGTTATTTGTTTATTTTAATAACAAAAATTATAGCATTTATTACATACTTTTATAGGTTTTTTCGTCACTTTAACAAATTTTAGCTTATTTTCTTATATATATACGAATAGTCATCAATTATATAGTATAATTCAAACTGACATATTTAACTCTAAACTCATTACAATAGACATGTTTTAATTCTAAAAGTATATCATTACCCCACATATAAGCATTCAGCGTAAATATGCACGATAATTCACAACTTTACGAGTAGATCTTTATGTTGTGGTATGGTAACACACTAATTTAAATATGACATTACCATGTTATCAATATCCTTTAGTGTATATTTTTTTATACAAAAATTAATAATATCGAGTTTAACTAAAAAAATTTACAAGATGGTCAAGTGATTTTAATTAAATCTAAAAGAAAAGTGTTCTAATTATCAAAATTAATAGTTATTTAGTCTATTTGTGTCTTAAATGATGTTTTAAATATTATTTACTATAATTTTGTTTAATAATGTAAAAAATTTAACTACAAACAAAATAACATTCATACCTTGATGTTTATAAAAATAATTATTCACTTAAAAAACCATACACATACTTTAAAAGTATGTTAAAGATTAAGAGTTTATATCTATATAAACTGTGTTTTTTTAAACGCTCTCATTTGTTTGTATTTTTATTGGATACTAAGAAGTTTTTTATAGGAAAAAATGTTAAATTCTGTTATTGCTTTAAAAAATAGTAGAATTTTAACCTTTAGAGAATATTTAAATGCGTCAAAAAATTTATATAACAAATAAAAACAATAACCTAGTATATTATAAAATTAGTCAATAAAACAAATGCTCCGATATAATACATGCTTGAATAACAATCTTAGCATTAATATCAAAGTTTAAAAACGATAATAATTTAACTATTATAAAAATTCTTTTTTTAAATAAATTCTAAATCAAATAAAGATGGTAAAGTGTCATTTTCAGATTTTTGTGATTACTTGGTATATTAATATGCTTGTATATAAGTAAAATGCTCTACTTTTGCTTTTTAATATCTTAAAATAAATTTTATGACAATGTTATAATCTAACTATAAAAAATTAAATAAACTATTGATAACATCTTTCAACTACTTGACAATAAACAAGTTGAATAGTTTTGTGAAATATTTCTAGTATTTTACTATATTTATTATTCAAGCTGATGATTAGTTTGTATATTTTAATGTTAGAATAGCACAAATACATATCAATATTATTTAATGCAGTTATTATCATTAACATAAATATACCGTGTTGTATTCCATCAATTATAATATTTAGAAAAATATTTCGTTTTATAAAAAGATTTTTCATTATGTCTCCTCCCAAATTTTTTAATAGACTACACCATACAGACCTTGGTAGCATTTATAATATGTTGATTAAGAAACTGTGCACCATAATCAGCACTTTTCTATATCAATACTTTAAAATATTATTATTATATATAACCAAAATTATAAATATAAGGTATTCTTTTTTTCAGCGCATAATTTATGCTAAATAGTTAATGGATTATGCTAGGTGTTGCCATAGAGATAGAAATATCAAAGTTAAACCTTACTAGAAATTCTTATCAAACTAGCACACTTTAAATATAATTATTTAAGAAGAATGTTTAATACTTAAAGCTAATCAGTCCATTTTTTTGTTAAAAAATGCATACTTTTGTAGTCTGTCGTTTATTTCTTCCTCTTATACACATTAAATACAATGTAGCATTAGTTTCTACATAATATAATATTAAGAAATAAAAAAAAATATTTTTACTTGAAGAAAATTTTATCATTCATGACTGTAACCTACTGGAAAAAAATAAACGGTAACCTCAATCATCCAATAGTTTTATGATATCGAATATCTTCGTTCGTTGTCGTTTTACTTTTTTGCTCGTCTTTACTCTAACCCGCTATAATATTCACATGAATTATTAAATGAGCTAACAATTTTTTATACTATCAAGAAAATTAATACAGTGAGGATTATCTCCAAAATCTAATTTTTAACGATATTGTTAAAAAGTATATATTATCAATTTATTAGGTGTAAATTATTACAAGCATTTTTTAAATAACTAATGTTTTAAGCATTAAATTATTTAAAAACAGTAACATAGTTGATTTTACAGACTATAACTAGATAGCGTTTAAAGAGCATGCGCATTCAATATTATTGGAAGTGATTTGGATAATTGCTAATATTCCTTTTTAAATCTGAGTTAACATTATGATCTACATGATATTAACTAATGTGTGTAATTTGAATGTTAAATGGATAAATTTTTATGTCAAAATTGCTAAAGTGAAGTGAATTACTTTATATTCATTTCCCTATAACAATAGGAAATATATTATTTATCATGATTATTCTATACTTAGAATGTATTCTTCAATTAGATAGAAATATAATTTAAGCATTTTTAAATAATGTACAATCTCTAGTATGGTCTATTTATGAGTTTTTTCAATCAGATAACGAGAATCAAACTCATCTCTTTGTCAACTATCACGGTAACTAAGAAAATAAAATCATTTAGTTCATTAGATTTTTTTAACTTTTTATTAGATAATATACTAAAGCATGATTTTATAAAAAATAAAACAAATTAGCAAACCTGTATGTTTATGCGTAGGCAAATACCACTTAAATATTGTCAATTAAAATTTATTATAAGCAAAAATGAAACATTTGATGATTGTATCTTTCCATATTTAATATTAATAAATTATCAATTTTTAGACAAAACAATTTAATAAAAAAATCCACAGTATACTGAATAAATTCTAAAAATTATAGTTTTCACTTAGGCAATATAATTGTTTAAAAGATAAAGTGTTTGTGTTTTATATATCCTAAAATTTTTTTAAGAAAGAAATTAAACAAGGAACGATTAAAAATTATATAAATTTCTTTTAATTTAGAGCAAAAATGTCTATTAATCACATAGGTACGAATACATGAGACAAAAACTATATTTAATATTTATGAAGCTTATTAAATATTATTGATAGCATTTATCATTATTTTATCTAATTGGTTGATATGTGAAATATTTAAAGAATTTATTAAAAATTAATTTAAACAGAGCACAATAGTTTCAATTTAGCACCATGATTGAATCTACAATTGATTAAATTAATACAAATGGAATCTATTAAGTAAAATTATTTCCAAGAGTATTAATTTTTAAAGTATTAGCTAATAAAACATATGCAAATAACATAAAAAGGATGGTTCGTGTATAAATGATGAATACATTTTATTGCGCAAGCGTAATCAATATTAATGAGTCGTTGCTTTGTACTAATCTCTATGAGATTGTAGGGTTAGTATAAGGCGCCATTTTTTAATGATATTGGATTATTTTAATACATTTATACAAAAATATAGATTTTTGAAATAATTTTAGTTCAATTGGACGTCTATATATCTAACAAGTAGACTAATTAAGGGTTGTGTCATATGGTAATAATACTGTAGATTAATCAAAAATACAGTACCTTAGGTCGATGTTAAAGAGATAAAATCAAAATAAAAAGCATTTTAATATAATTCTAATACTTATAAATACATTAAAAACTAGATATTGGAGTTAATATATGGAGTCTATTGCTATAGCAAAATAATTAATTACAACATACTACGACCATATAAAACTGGAGTTGCGCGATAAGCATATTGTGAAAGCAGCGCTTGTGGAGCATGGTGGAATCAGATTTTAATGATTTTAAGTCAAAATTCTATAATATTACTGATCGTATGTGTGATATGACTATCAGTCAAAATGAAAAGATGTTATTGTATGAAGTAAGTCAAGTACACTTAACTAGTTTTATTTTCTAATTTGTAAACTGTACTAGCAATATAATGTACTACTACAACATAGTCAGAAAGTTTTTGATGTGACAGTTGATTTTTTGTTGGATACAAATTCTAATAATATGAATTTAATGCGATACATGTATTCATTGGATGCATTATCAAATATTTTAATGTAAGCAGTGATTAAAGCTTTATTTTTCTAGTAAATAAAACATTTTAGTAATGCAGCAAAGTCATGTGAACCATGTTTAGATCTTAATATAATGATTCAAAAAAATATTTTACAATATACGAAATATGATATGGAATGTGTACCTTTTAATGAATTTTTGTTAAAAATCTATACTAGTGTAATTAAATTTGTTTGCCGTTGTTGTTGAATATATGAAAATGAGCTATTTAGGTTGGACAAATATGCAAATCCAATAAATTGCTTTCAATTAAATTATCAAAATTGTGTGAATCATCACTAATATATATGGCTGCCAAAAGATACGATGAAAGTTTAAGTTATTTTTTAAACTTTTACCAAGATACAGTAATATATCAAAAAAAATTTTTACCCAAGGCTCATTTTGTTATAAATATTCTAGGATATCCTGCTAAATATTATTTATTTTCGAACTATCCACTATTTTATTGAAGATATTAATGGTGTTAAAATCCATCAATCAATCAAAATATTTTTATCATCAGAATTGAAAAAAGTTGCCAAGGATTTGTTATACATATTATTGAATTGTTTGACACAAAATGTAAATTTTATATAATAATATGTTTAAATGAATTAGTATATTTAATGTTTTTTATTCAATTATAAATTTTAATGTATCATATTAAATTAGATTGCTCAATGTGAAGGTGATAGCACAATGCACGATGATCTATTTCAACAACAAGCAGTAGAAATAGTTATATTGATCATACATGTTTTAACATCATTGAATGGTTACCTATCAATTGAATTATTTTTTTCTGTTTGTGTGCCACCAAATAATGTACCGTTTATATTCTTTCTTATACAATTAACAAGACATCCTGTTGAAGAAATTCGTCTTGATATCTACAACTATATACAATCATTTCTACAGTGTCATGTAATCGTTATTTTTTATGATATTTATAGATTAGATTTTATTTATCAATGTTTTATAGGCTAGCAATACTAAAAACAGGTTTGATTTAAAACCACTCATTGAATGGAGTATGATAGATTTGATTGCAAATGATTGTGTGCTTGTTCGATGGTAAGTCATTATGTATAAAAATGGATATATTATAAATTAACTTATTAATTAAAAAAAGTTCGAAAAATTGCAAGGAATCTAATAGTATTGGGCTTTTGTACTTAGAAATAGTTCAAAAAATATATATTCTTGTATGTATTTGTAATACTTATATTTCATTAATATATGACTAACATTGAAGAATTGTTTCTCCGACCAGAGACATATCATTCTACACAACGTCTTGATGTTGACATGTCGTGTTATATTAAATATTGATAAGGTAATTCGATTTTTAATTATTATTATGCTATTTAAAATTATTAAATAACAAAAATAAAAGTATCTATGTGATACATTAAAAAAAGCTATATCATATAGAATATTTTTTATAAATTTGGCAAAATATTTATTAAAAATAGCTTTATTTTTATTAATAGTGATTAAAAAGTTATATATTTATCATGTAATTGTAAATATTTATTTATATATTACTTTTCTGTGGCTGATTAAATAAAGGATATTATTTTAAAGGATTTTATATAACTACTAGACCTATTATTGCTCATTAAAGTATAAATTATAGTATAAATTGATAGTTAAATTGGTTTTATATATAATAAAAGAGTATTTTTTAATTTTTTCTAGTACAATTTCTAAATTTTTTTTAAATTTAACTGAAACATTGAGTAATCAGCTTATAGAACTTTCTTTTGAATACCATACCTTTTACTACATTATACAACACCACAATTTAATGGAATCAGGAATTTAAGATCCTTCTTAGTTATTCCAGTGAAACTACTTTTTTACATTTTTAAATCATTAATCATTATTAAATATCAAAAAAAACTAAATTTGTATAAAGATTCTATAGGTGTATAGTATGTTTTTAATTGGATTATTTTAATAAACTGTAATATTACCTTGTCATACCATTTACTTAGAGTATAATATAAACAATTTTTTTATAGATTTAACATTTTTTTCTATCTATTTAATTTAGATATAATTCTATTTAATAGTAAATGTGTTTTAAAAAATAGTATTTGATTTTTCTAGCACTATTAAAACATTATTTAACCTAGTTCTACCATTTTTTAGTGTTATATAGCATGTTTTTGTTTTAATTTCTTATAATTATTTATATTTATTTCATTGGTAATAGGAATGTAGTTCATATTACTTGGAAGCAATTGAAAAACTTGTTAGAGAATCAATAAAAAGTAGTGAATTTTCTCTAGATAGTGATACATTTTCATATTTGTTACAAATTTGTTACAACTATTTATGTTCAATCTATCAAACATATCAAATACAAAGTGTACAATCAGTTTCATCGAGTACTGTTAATGATCTTGAAGATAGTGTATCAGTAATAGGTATCATTAGTGATGATAAAGTGACATTTATTAATGTGAAAATTAATATAGTACCCAGATTGATTCGTCGAATATTTGAGTCTCTTATGGTTATTTCAGCTGAAAATTGTTTTCAATTTTGTGTATTAATACTAGGAAATTTAGTAAGACAACCATTATTAGGTAATTTGATTATTTTTCTCCCCAACTATTATGTTTATTTATTGAAGAAATTTATTCATGGAAAGTTTGCCATCTTTTTCACACATGGATACTAATAAACAATTTTAAAACAAAACAAAACTTTGAGGTAGTTTTCTCTTCACCATCGTATACTATTTTGTACAATTGTTCACAAACACTACTTTTGTTATTATTTTTAAAATTTATTAATATCTGTTAATTTACTTTATCTAATCAAATACATATCTTATTTATTTTTAATTAATTATTAACTAAAAAGAGTGATATTATTGACAATCATTCTAGAAATTCAATTTATATATTACTCTCTTTCTTTATTTTAGTTTTCATCTATTGTTTTTTATAGATAATATACATACTTTTAATATTCAAAAAAATATACATATTTAAGTTAAATTATTAATATTATATTCTTTTAGGAAATATTTAAAATTATAAATGCAATATTTTCAACGAAAAATTATGAGGACTGTCTCAATGCTATGTTGAACATACCTAATCAAGTATATTTGTCTATAAAATAATTTTCCATATTTTTATCACAATTTTAATATATATTTTATTCATCGTAATATTCTATTTAAAAAAAATAGTACTCACTTGAAATAATTATTAATAAAACAATGTCTCATGAATTTTTATTACATTTATTCTGATAAAGTTACTCTATTCAGATTAAAGTGTAATATTATTTGTATAAACAATGTTCGTTGTACATACAGTCACTGTGCTTTCTATTTTAACTTTTATTCTACTATAAATTAATAAGTAATTTGAAAATTATAAATATAATCATAACTTTTTATGATAAATAAGCCAAAATTTGCTTATAATATTGACATTTTTGTTCATTTTAGTGTATTGCCAATATTAGTCATGAATATTTGAGTATCATTCGAGTTTACATCCAATGGTATAATGATACAGTAATTTCTAAACATTTACTTTCTATTGTTACTAAAGTATGTCTAATTTGGGATATATTTCCATTTGTTATTGTATGAATGTAGTTATTTGGTATGTTGGAATATATCGAACAAACATCTACAAATATACTAGTAATTTACTAATTTTTTTACCTTTTTTACTATGAAAGATATTTAAGTTAAATCAGGTTGTACTTTCTGAAAATGAACGCCAACTATGTGAAACTATGGAAAAAGATATTTCTTCTATTTTATTAATTTGCTTTCATTCATGGCCTAAATGTTTTATTGTATGAAAAATTGTTATATTTTATTTAATTTCAGTTAGAATGTATACGATGAAATTGCTACTAGATTGTTACGATTCTGTAGTGGTACCGGGGGAATTTTAGCATTCAGTGCTGAACCGTTCCTCGATGCTCTTTTAATCCTAAAGTAATTATATTCTCTAGTTATTACCATATTATTCTTATAGTAATAATATAATATTTTATGAATTATTTTATCTACTTTTAATTATTATTTTATTCACAAAACACTATTTTATTACACAATATTCAACATTAATTTATAATGGATTCTTTCCATATTATATATTTTCTATTTTTTGCCTTTTATTCCATTTCATATGTAATTGTACTGTAATAATACGTATTTTTTAGTTCTCATATGGATGAAAAGAGACAATACAATTTACACATTTTAATTTTTGAAGAAATCAATAATATACTTTCTAGTCATGAGTTTTCATTAATATTCGACAATGAGAGTAATTTTATCAAGTTTATTGGATTAGATCAAGATGATATTGAATTCAATTTAAAAAATAACAAAAAAGTATATTTACGTAGATATGATGATTCCATAATAATTAACAATATACATATAAATTGATAAAAGATGGAAATATTTCTTCAAATTGTTGGGAGTCTTCTTAGAAAATCTAAATTTTCAATAAAAGTAGCATACTAATATGCGTATTTGTTGTTATAGAAAAATGTTATTTAGGAATCGATTCCTGAATTGTTAATGATTTTGAGACATTTAACATCAAAAATTTGCAATCTTTACTTGTATGATAGTAGATGTGTAATTTTAAACCTATTTATTTATTTTTTTTATCTAGATTTTACTGTAATTTATGGGATGTTAATCAATCGCATATAAGCAATAATATTAAAGCTGAGTTATCAATAGATATTAGTATTGTTACAGGTATATAAAACACATATCTATTTCATATAACTATTACATGACGTACACATAGAAAATATATGTGGAATTGAAATTCGAAGAGATCGATTATTCTATTTACAACTATTTGGTGACAAATTGTATATAAAGTTGATTTTATTTGAAAATTTTAATTGTTAATTGGATAGATTTCACCTTTTTATATCACTTATAATGTGCAACAACGATGTACTCACTAATGATTCTTTAATGTCAATATTTACAAATGATCTGATAGTACAAACGCTTAAGCTTCCATTGAATCGTATTGTCAATTGGTTAAGTAATTTTTATTATAAATTTAGCAATAATTACAATTTTGATTTTATCCTTTTATAGAAATTGTTGGTAGGCCATTGCTACTGAAAACTGCTCAAAATCCTAATACCCTTAAATTTAGTCAATGGTTCTTTTCAGTTATATTGCAAAATTTTAAAAATGTAATTTTATTATAAAATTAAATATTATTCTAATATAAATAACTAATTTAGTTTTATATGGATAAAACTATATCGATTAATCTTAACACATCATTGTAAATATTAATGATTAAATAGTATGAATTGATATTTAATGTGAACAGATCCAAAAATATTATTCATCAACTTGAAGTTGGGCATGATGCTTTAAAAAATCTATTTCTTCGTGATCTAGTTTCACTCACAAGTATGTTCTATATATGCAATGACAAATAACTCTTAATTAAATGTATTTACCATAAATCAGATGCTTGTATTTTGATCCAACTTAATAAAAAGGAATATTTTCAACCTAAAAGTATAAGAAAACTTATTTTAATAATAATTAACTGTTAGCTATACCTTAATTTTTATAAGGTCCATTTACAGAATATGAGGATATTCTCACATTGTTTGGAAAATATCTATTTCAAGTAGATAATATTATTTTTAGTGTTTATTATTTTTTTCGATTTAGAATAATATTGAAATTTTTTTAAATTTTATCTACTCTGATACCATATTGAATGATCATACACTTGTAGCAAGGTTTCAAACTTTATATGAAGCTATTGCAAACTATGTACTTTTTTATGCATATTTTTCGACATTATTTCAGCTATCAATATTTATTTATTTATTTTTTGTAGGGATTATTCATTAATTTTACAGATTTTCTTGCTCATGATGATACAACAACAAAAAATATCATGCATTTTATATTTAGCCGTTTGTTACTAGTAACTTATGACTTATACTGAATTTTTATTTATTTTTATACATCCATATACAACTACTATTTAGGCAATTGTCTATCATATTAATGATCCTTGTACAAATAATCTTCTTACCAACCACCTATTTTTACTCTACAAGAACTATGTAATCTATTTTATTGTTAATTATAGCTCTTAATTTGAATATATTTGAATAGTTCATTTATAAAGATGGGTTCCGTGATTTGATTTCTAATTCTTTATCTATTACGGAGATTGAATTGTTAAATGTTAGATTTTATATTGTTTTACAAACAGCTTTTAACTAGCATATTATTTTTAACTTTATAAATTTTAGACCACTGAAATGGCCTTTAATTGCATCCCTATGGTTGAATTATCACCAACTACAGTTGATGTCAATAATCATACTAAAAAGTTAAAAAAATGTTTCAAAACATTTATTTTATCAATTGCAAATGTAATGTTTTATAAATTAATAATGTTATAACATTTGAATTTGATAGAAATCGAATAAGGATCATATGGAAACTTCCGACGCGCCCTTTCTATGTCCCCAATTGAAATATGCTAATGCACTAAAACAACATAAATCATCATCAATTTCAACACCAAATACAGATATTGTTGATATATCTGATATATTTAAATGAATAACTATGTATTATTAAATAATCATCTATTAAACCTTATAATATACATAATTTTCCACATATATTTATGTATAAAAATGTAATACAGTGTATTATAGAATAATTGAGCATAACTTTTAATGCTAATGTTTAATTTGATAATTTATACTGATTTATCTATTTGTTGTTCGCTTGTAATCAAATATACATACTAGAATGATTTTATATCTTTTATGTGAAACTTTATCTACATCTTTTTCGTGTATAAAAATGTAATAGCCATGTATTAATCTATAAACAAAGGATCGCAATAAAAGGTCTTGTTTATTAGATGTGAGATTTAGTTCATATTAGGTTTTTGTATTTCCCTTATTTTGCTTAAATTTATTAGGTAACATGATCTAAGAGGGATATATATTCGAATTATAGTTATTTTCTATGTATCTTGTAGATAAATAATTGATCATCATTAAAATTGATTGATGAAAATTAGATGATTGCTTTTTTAACTAATTACATACTTTTAGGAATATATTAATGTTTTTACATAGATTACATTCAATAAGATGAACTCTTACAAGAATTTTTTCTGAAAAGTAGCGCACATAAATTATAAATAGTTAAATATGTTATTTTTAGCTAGAATTATGGTTGTAAGTAAAAATTTTTTGAAGAAAATACTGCCAATATACAACTTTATGTATAAAGTGTTTAATTTTCTTAATTTAGTGATTTTTACTGTTAATCAAGTAAAAAAAATTATTCTTTTGATTATGAAACTAAAGTATATTAACATTTTTCTTTTTTGCAGAAATAAAATGTTAGTTCATATGATTTTATATGATAAGGGTCAATGAAAACATTATGAAAAGTTATTTTTGTAGTTCTTGTTTGATCTCATGCCATAATATTTAAAATGATTCGCTTTATTCTTACATGATTGTTGTAAAAATGTTTTATCAGCAAGATACTTACTTTAGTAAGAATTAGGCTGTAAACATTTAGAACTTTTTTTCTATCAAACACATTCCATACTAATATATGGCCAGTTTTTATGTAAATTACACAAGACACAACCTTTATGATTACCATTGATATATAATGTCTGATCAGACCATTTTTTATTGAATAGAGAGTAGATGGTACCTTACAACATATTTTGGATATTATTTTTCAACTATATTTCCATTATTTTTTTTTCCAAAGTTACTTAAAATATTGTAATATTACATTTTCATATAAAAATATGGTTGTTTTGTTTGCATTAAATATAGAGGACATATTCCTTTAAAATAAAAATTCTTATTTGGTTTTTATTCTACAACAATCACATAAAAAGGTTCCATCAAGTGTAACTTTTACGTTGATTTATAATAAATACAACAAATGATTGTTAAATTTTTGGTGTGAGGTGTTAATTTTATTGGAAATTGTAAGTGGAAAGAGATGATCAAATAACGGTTATGATTTTTTTTCTCTGTTACTTAAATCCAAAACAGAAAATTAATATATTAATTTGATTAAAAGTTATATATCTATCAAAATGAGTTATAAATATACTCAACCAATGTGTTATTTACTTTTTATAGAAGAATGGAGAGTAGTTTGGCCCTGTACAAAAAATAACAATCCAAGCACTATACATTCTTTATTCTTTTATTAAAAAATTAAAAAAAAATTCTTATAATAAAATGGTTTATTATATTTATAAAAATATTGCTTATATTGTTGTTCTTATCTAATATTCGAGAATGTATAAATTATAAACTTTGTCTCTTTGGTAATCAAAAACTTAAAAAAATACATTACATTTAAATAAATAAATTGATTTTTTTAGATATTTGAGATAGTTAAGGCCATGTGCAATTAAACAATTTAATGTATCGGTAATGCTACCGCGCCTGCGTGTACGTTAAATCTATTACCGTCAGTTGTCTGCGTTGTGTTGACGCAAATGATGACTACGAATTGTGTGATGAAGTTGTTTTTGACCATAAATTTGATTTTTATAATTAAATGCGTGGACAAAAAGAAGTTTAAAACATGTGATGAACAGGATTTTTGCAAGTTATATATTATCACATATTTATGTGTGCTAAAATGAGGTTAAAATATAGAGATTTGATGGCGCTTAGTGAAAATCAAAATCGTTATCAATTTTTAGTTGGGTCAGATGTTTGCAATAATGGTCTGGTTGAAGCTATCTATATTAATACTGATGATATGGATAATGAAAAATCAAAAATTAAAGTTCAAATTAGTGCTGTCACTACTGGAGAAATAGTTAGAGTAAAAATAACTGAAGTTGATCCAACCTTTCATAGATTGGAAGTTTTCCGTGATTTATGGCAAGGGGTCCAGTCGGAACCTATAAATAATATGTAGATAGTTTTTTTTATTAAATTTAATCAATTGTTGTATAGCACAATGAAAACACTGTCTAATAAAAATGAATGTACTTTAATGTTGGAAAATAATTTAAAACTTAATTTTCAATATCAACCTTTATTAATACAAATTACAGACAATGAATTGACATTTGTATCACTAAATGAGGATGGTTTACTTCAATTAGAATCTCATAAAGATGAGTAATATTAAAAATTATATAGATAATAATATGAAATCATTTGATATTTTTAAGACATGGAAAAAGAATTTTACCACCTATTACTTGCAACTCTTCAGTATTATTTAAATTCTTATAATTTTTACATTAAATAGATGTGAAATATAAAATATTTATGTATAGGATACATGTGATAAAGTACCTAAAGGTAATTATGTCATAACAAGCACTAAATTTTAATTTTTCTCATCTTACACTAATATTGTTAGTTTTCTCATATAATGATATCAATATAAAGTTATTTTTTAAATTTTTTGTTTATAATTACTAAAATTACATATAATTATAATATTTTTATTGTTAATTGAATAAAAAGGTACAGTTTGGCTAACTCATAATTAATATTAATATCTTTTTAATGTTATAAATGTTTACTAAATCCTTAATTTCTCATAATTGTTATAATAAAAAGGAAGAAGAGCTGTTAGTCTTGATGTGAATTTTAAAAATTTTATGCAACTATACGGTCTTCCAGAGCACACTGATTCATTTGCTATGGATCCCAAGTAAAAACATTTTATTACGCCATAATTATTATTTTTTTTCTTTTTATCGTATTTAGCAATCACCAACTATACAGATTATATAACTTGGATGTGTTTGAATATGAAATCAATGAAAGAATGGCTCTGTATGGATCTGTGCCATTTGTCCAAGCTCATGGGTTTGTTATCATAAGCAATTGATATTTAAAATAATTTTTATTACTGTAGTGTTGTTAAATCGATGGGAATTTTTTGGAATAATGTAGCTGAAACATGGGTTGATCTAAAATCAGTCACTGTATATTTTTCTTATTATCCTTTTGTCTCTATTCTGTACATATCAAACTTAGAAAAATAAATATATGATTTTTAAAAAGGATACAGGTGAAAGACGATTACATTTTGTATCAGAATCTGGAATTATTGATTTGTTTATTATGACTGGCCCTACACCGCAGACAGTCTCATCACAATTTGCTTCTATTGTAGGATTTCAACAATTACCTCCAGTAATTATAGTTTTTATAAAGTTTAAAAAGATTTTTTATAAATTTTTAAATGATCTTTTTCAAATGTAATTTTATAATTAATAATTTTTTGAATAATAGAATGTGAATCAAAGTATAATTTTTTTTGTTAAAAAGGATTTTATAAATAGTTATTATATTTGTATTAAAGCCAAAAATTAAAATAATTTTAAATTTTACATTATGTTGTCAAATAAATTTGGATAATTTAGAGATTGCTATTTACATAAATTAAAAAAAGAAATTTCTTCACTAATCTATATAAATGTGTTAACAATAAAGAAGATTAAGCCATAAAATTACTATATATTACTTAAATATTATGTAAAAATTAATTTCTAACAAACATAACATTCTACATTTCATATGTATCATTAATTATATATTTAAATTAAATTTATACAAATATTTACTGTATCAATCAATCAATTATTTTATTTATTAATATCATTGACTCAATAGTATTCTATTATATATTTACTTGTTTATCCTTATTTTAGTTGGCATCACTTGGTTTTCATCAGTGTCGCTGGAATTATATGACACAAGATGAGACTGTAGAGTAACTAACAATATATATATTTTTCTTAATTAACATTCATTTTTTATGTCAATGATATTCATAGAATTGTGAAAAAGTTTGACAGGTTATATATCCCACTTGATTATGTTTGGCTTGATATTGAGCATACTGATAGGAAAAAGTACATAGCATCAGTTTTTATAAATCAATTTAATTAATTACTATTTAAAAATTTAGATATTTTACTTGGGATCCTATAAATTTTAAAAATCCTGAAAAAATGGTTGAATCTATAACAGCATTAGGAAGGCGTGTATAATATTTGTGTTGTTTACAAATTAGCATCATTTAATTAACTGTTTTTAGTTAGTTACTATTGTAGATCCTCATGTTGCTACATTCAGTGATCATATCGTTTACAATGTAACAGTTTTTTCAACTTTTATTAATTATAATTTTAAATTCTTTGTTAAGGATGCTATACAAAACGACAGTAAATTGTTGGTTATGAAATCTAATGGAGATAAATTTGATGGCTGGTGTTGGCCAGGCAACTCAGTGTATCCTGACTTTATAAATCCTCATGTGAGAGAATGGTTTTCTAATTATTTTAATTTTTCTTTTTATAAAGTATGCATTAAATCCTCTATAAAACTATTTAATTTATAAATATTAAAATTCTAACATTTATTCTTTACTATAATTTCAGTATTGTTTATAACATTAAGTAGTCTGTACTATCTAAAATTAGATACACATAAATTTTTACTAAATTTTAATATTGTTAAATATAATTAGGGATCTTCTATTGATGTCCACACATGGGTTGATATGAATGAAGTAAATTCAATTATATTTTCTAAATAATGCTATAAATTAATTTGAAAATATTATTTAGCCGTCAGTATTCAGTGGTCCTGAAGTTACTCTACCCAAAGATACCATTCACTATGGAAACTGGGAGCATCGAGATGTTCATAATATCTATGGATTTTTTTATCATGAAACTGCCTATCAAGGACTTTTAAAAAGAACTAATGGAAAATATCGTCCATTTGTATTATCACGATCATTTTATGCGGGAAGTCAAAAATATGGATCTATATGGACGGGAGATAATTTCTCAAAATGGAATCATCTTCGTGCTTCAATACCAATGCTTCTCTCTCTTAGTATTTCTGGAATACACTTTGTTGGAGCAGATGTTGGAGGATTTTTTGGGCATCCATCTGAACAACTCTATATTCGATGGATTCAAGCATCATCAATGACACCATTTATGCGTAGTCATGCACATTTAGACAGTCCTAAAAGAGAACCGTGGGAGTTTAGTTCACAGTGTCTTGATATTACACGTAATGCGATTGCTAGACGTTATACCTATCTTCCATATCTATATACTCTTTTCTATGAGTCACATAAGTATGGTAAACCAATTATGAAGTAATACAAAATTTATCTATTATTAATTTCTAATATTATCTATAAAAAAGACCATTATGGTTTAATTTTCCACATGATACCAAGACTTTTGCCCTTGAAGCATCATACATGATAGGTTTTTTTTACTTATAAATAAATATGAAATGAAATCTATTTTGATATAACATATTTTTACTAAAATAGGAGACGCTTTATTAGCTATTCCTGTTCTTGATGAAGATGTTACATCTGTCATTGCATATTTCCCTCGTGATAATAACCAAACAGTATAACTAATGATTATTATTTTATTAAAAAAAAAATTGCTTTATAAAAATATAATAATAATAGCAGTAATAATCTTTTAAAATAGCTTTGGTACGATACAGAAACTTATATAAGTTATTATGGTGGTGATAGTTATCATGTTGATGCTCCTATATCTAAGGTAACTCTTTTAGTTTAAAGGGGTTTTTTTAATTTTTTAAATTCATAATTAAGTTTCCATTGTTTCAAAAACATGGAACTATTGTATCTAGATGGATGAGAAAAAGAAGATCCGCTTCAAGAATGATTTATGATCCACTAACCCTAGTAGTTATTTTAGATTTTAAGGTAATTCAAAAAATTTTATTCTTATTGATTTTATTAATATAAAAAAAAGAACTATGCATATGGATCACTCTATTTGGATGATGGTGATACTACTGATCATGAAACTTTTCAAGAATATCTACTGGTTAATTTTGTATTTTGTAATAATACACTCAAATCAACGTAAAATTCTTTCAAATAAACTTATAGCATATGAACTAACTTATTAATGTAATATGTAGCATTCTACATAACACTAAATCCCTATCAATTAACAACACTATCGAGAGAATCATTGTTATTGCACATTCACTTGACAAACCAGTTTCCTTATATAAATATAAAATAAGTCAAGGTATTTTTACATGGATGACTTTTGTTTTTTTTAAATTATATAGATGTCCACATTAACAATACCATACCTTATACATTACCAGATGGCACTACAATAAAGAATGGTTTCATAGTCAGAAATCCAAACTTTCCTATTAACAAAGAATTTACCATAAGTTTTCTTTGATTCATATAAAAAAATTCTCTTACTAATATATTTACGGTATTTTTTCAACTACTTTATATCATACTACTTGACTAAATAACATGTTGTTTATTAACACACTCCATAGTTTATTGGCCCCTAGTATTGTATCTATTTTCCTAAAATATAGCTTTACCTATTAATTTTAATTAGTGCTACTTTTTGACAGTTAACTTAGAATGCATATTTTGTAGTGTTATCTAGAAAAAAAAACTAGATCAGTTAACGACAGTTACAACTTAATTTGTAATTGCCACACAACTGATATCTCTACCATTAATGGAAAAAGTTACAACAATAGTATTTGCATTTTAATACTCCATTAACCATCAATATTTTACTTTTTTGTCACGTTTTTTAAAAAAAAAAATATTAATCGTAAATTTTATGAATATATATTAAAGATTATTAATTTATTGGTATATATTTAACACGAATGGCTGTTAAGATCATTTAATATCATCAATATTTAAAGATATAAACAAAGGATGTATGTTCTCTTGAAAGGCTTTTTTATAACTCTATCCTATTTGATATAATGATTATAGCAAAGTTATTTCTCTAAGTATACGTTCCCGTGAAATATATTAAATACGTCAATTTATCTATTATTCCTTTAATTAACTGATAAGTTAGTATGATTTTATAAATATTGTTTACCGAATGTCTTACTAGTCAAGTCAGTATGGATGCAATTCCAATAGTATCATACTGAGAGGTAGGTTATGTATACTTTATTATTTATATGAGGTCAACTTTACTCTATGGAAAACTGTCGTAAACATATATTATTAAATTTAACTCACTGTAGTTTATGAAAATTTGTTTTTGCTGTATATTTTCTATCTAATAAAGTCCCACGTACAGCCAAATATCTAGTATTAATTTGCATTAAAATTAATGTTTTATTCACATAAATGTATTAGAACATTCTCTTGTATAGTTTATTGTTCATTTAAATAAACCCTTCGGAATCAATTTACAATGTATTTAATTATGCAAAGTATGCACAGAAAAATATAAACACTGTTTACCCTCTATTTATACAAGAATTTCGCTTTATTGATGATAAATATATAAATTTTTTAATGAAAATATGTCATAGATGAATAGAATTATAAAATACAAATAAACACTTAAAAAAATAACTATATTAGATTCATTTTTTCTATTTATCAGTAATATAGGAATGATTAATGTCTAAAAAGATGTTTAATTAATAACGATAAAAAAAATATAAAAATCTGTTAGTAGAATAATTGTTCAAACTTGAAATTAATGAATAAGATTACCAAATGTAAGCATTCAATTATACATTCTAATTTATTCTAGTAACAGATTTGAAGAATTTAATGAGTACCGATTGCTTATATAAGTTTTGTGATCCTTTATAAATATATATGATTTAATCAATAGCTTGAAATGGTATGGAAAGGCCTAGAAGCCAGTATCTGTCCACATTATTGTATTACCTCGACTTCAGTTTATTATATGATAACTAGTGTGTATAATAAAATAAATTTTAATATTTACTAATTTAATACTGAATAACATCATATGTAAGTAAAGTTTTTGGGTGTAAACATGAAAAAAATCCTGCAATCACTCTACAACCTCACTATCATCGTAGAATACTTTATAGATTGTATTTTTATAGGTTTAACGATTATTCACTAGAAGAATGTATACTAATTGCTAAAATTTAATTTTAAATTTGATACAATTTAATGGTAAATAAGATTTACTAAAAATAGTCAATTAAACAAAAAAAACAATTTAATAATACACCATTTTAAATCATTTGTTAAAAATTTAAAAAATAATATGCAATACAATATTTTAGTTAGACTAAAATTTTAAAGACTGTTATCACTAAAATAACATTTTTTAGTATTTTTATCACTCAAAATACTTTTATTAGCAATAAATTTTGATCATTTCTAGTTAAACATAATAGATATGGCAATAGGATAAACAAATATGGTTAATATATTAAAAATGCACACGATTTTATTAAAAAAAAAGTTTCATTAATATAATATTTCTTTAATTGTTAATTCAATTTCCATTATTGATAATAATAATAATAAAATGAATGTATTATTAATATTTTTAAATAATAGCTAGATAAATTTAGTCAATTTCACATTAATATACACCTAATATACTAAAAAAATAATAAATTTTAATTTTTTCCATATATACTCAATAGTTTTAATACAATATAAGAAGTTATTTGCCTTACAAGAAATTTTTTATTTTGATATGCTATTTCATATCATTTCCTCATCCATAATAGTCTACACTAAATATATATTAAAAAAAAATTATTTTACATGTTTATTTAATATTAAAGATCACAATAAATATATAACGATAAGATTCCTAAAAAATTATAAAATCTTAAATGAAATAATACTAAAATAAAAGAATATGGTTAAAGTTCTTACCTATCACTTATCAACGTAAAACACCTAATCACCTAAGATATTTTAAACGAACGATGTGTTACGAAACTCTACGAAATCCAGTTTAAATAACATTTTTATCGATGACTTTCATCTGGTCATCTGTTTGTTTATACATTATCAATCTTTACTTAGATTTTCTCATTAAAAATGAATTCAAATAAATAATGATATGGTTTCATTATAAAAAAAAAAGTAATAATCTCACATCAAGGTCAAGTATTTCATATTTTATATTTTGATATTAGATCTAATAAGTAAAGAAATTGTAATATTGTTGATATTTTATATAGAATTATTGTAGACAGAATAATAGGAATGGATGATATAAACTAAAATCAGATATACAGTATACTATTT
>JRUX01001060.1:0-26771 GCA_001407235.2 Kudoa iwatai
GTACCAATTGCTTAAATTCATACTATTATGCTTTTTTTATATCTTAATATTTATAGTTTGAATATAAATAGTGTTTAATGAGCTGAACATAATAGCAATATCTGAGAGATAGCTTATTGTGGATCATCCCCTACATTTAGGGATATATAAAAGGCATCATTGTTAAAAGCTGAAATTCTTAGTTTTTGTCATATATAGTTTAATCAAAACTTTTTTTGTGTGAAAAAATACATTTTTAAATAGGATTTAATTATAAAAATATATTATTTTATCTCTAATATGTTAAGACTAAAAATAAACTAATTCATCCCATAATCCCTTTCATGTTTTTACTAAAAATTATAATAACATAGATTAAAAATACAAAAGGCAGATGCTTAGAGATATTTTTATGTAATAATGAGTTATACCGATTTTATTCCCGAAGAGATAAATTCCCTAGTGATAGCTCGTGTTTATTTTATTTTTACTCAACGTTTATAAATATGATTTTAAATATTGTTATAGAATTCATATTAACTTTAAGTGAAAAATAGTTCATGGTGAGTATTAACTGTAGTTATTCAATAAAAATACACTATAACTTGTTATATTAAGGTAGTAATATGATATTATTTAGATTATAATAAATGATAATTCTTCTACATGCTCTAAAACAGAAAAAAGTTATATATATTACATTTAAAAACTCTATAAATATCCATTATATTGATAATAAAATTATAAATTTAATATATCTCGTGTAATGTGAATATCAATTCAATAATCAAGTTATAACAGTAAGTATAGTGGTGGTCAACAACAAAAAACACACTATATATTTTCTTGATTGAATGAATATGAAAATTTTTAAATATTTCAACTAATCTAATCTACTTAGACATTGATATACAATATGCATATTGCTGCTAATACCGTCTTTTGCGCATCTTAAGTGAAGCTATTGCTTTTCCTGGTTCTCTATTGTAGTGTCGTGCTTATAGCCATATTTATTTATTAAAATACTTTTAAAAGTATATGTAATGGGTGAAGCACATAATTCAGTAAATAATGGCGAAAAAAAGTTAAAAAAGCCTGTCTCAGCTGTGGATAGTATAGCTCTCAATGTGTTCAAGAGCATTACTGTTCCAGCATCCTATTTAAAAGCTTTACCTAAATTTTTACAAAAGAATTCGAAACAAAAACGCTATCCGAAAAGACAATCTGTTATTTTACACCATGACGTGAATGAATTGTATATTCGTAGAAAAGGATATGAAAAGGAACTTGTTACAAGTTTTGATGGATTTCAAACTATTACAGAGATTTTTAGGTATATTTTCAATTATTTTTCGATAGAATATTGCAATAATTTCCAATATTTTCTCTTTTACTTTATATTAGCTGATCGTATTATGATTTGTATTGAAATATTTCTTTAGTAATTGCGTCAAGGCATACTCTCATAAACATTTTATTGGAACCCGTGTTATACATAAGAAAGAAATTACTAAAACAAATGATAATAAAGAACTTGTCAAATTAACGCTTGGCCATTTTGAGTGGGAAAGTTATGGTGAAATATGGAAAAAAATTGAGTCATATTGTGCATTTTTTAAGTCAATTTCTGTCAATTTAAATGAAAAAATTGCTATATGGGCCGACACGTGTGGTGACTGGTTGTGTATATGTCTTGCTATGATGTACATGAAAATTCAAGTTGTTACTGTATATTCTACATTGGTTGACGATGCTATAGTTTATGCTCTTAATCACACAAAAGCTAGTGGTATCTTTGTTGATATGAAATCATCAAAACGTCTCTTTCAATTGCTATCTAAAATTCCTTATATTAAACAAATTTTTTTGGTTGGTAACTTTACTAAAGCTGATTTGGATATTATTCCTAGTAACATAACAAAACCAACTCTTTTTGAAATAAGCAAGAAATTTGTATATCCCTCTAAAATAAATAGGCCATTAACACGATATGAAAGAATTCCTAAAGCACTTAAAAAAGTACCTTTGTTCTATTCTATTTATGATGAAGATAATACCTCAATCCATGACAATATATCAACAAATATTGAACCGATAGTTAATGCTACCAATCCAGTGAAATCAAATACGCCCAATGAAGTAGTGAGTGCTAATTTAAATGAAACTGCATTGAAATTGGAAGATATCAACGTTAATAGTGATGAAAAATGTAAAAATGACAACGTAGATAAAGTTGATGATGACAGTAATTCTTTTTCAACTAGTTCTTCGGCAAATTCCATTACCAATGAAACATATCAATCTGATAACAACATTGATTCCAATTTATTGAATTCAGATGCATCTTTACTGAACAATGAAAAAGTTGTCGAGGATACAAAGTATGATTTATCACAATTGCCAACAGAAGCATCAAATGATAAACCAATACAGTGCTATCATATAAGCCAATTTATTGTTGATGGAAAACGTTATCTTAAAACAAATTCATTAGATCTACAACCTATAAACAAAGAAGATATTGCCGCAATAATGTTTACAAGTGGCTCAACAGGAATACCAAAAGGTGTAGTAATTCAACACAAAAGTATAGCTGCTTCTGTTGGAGCTGCTTCATCTGAAAGAGATTATTGGTATGATGCTATATATGCTGCATACTTGCCATTGGCTCATATTTTTGAATTTGTAGCTGAATTGTCTGTTGCAGCAGTTGGTGGAGCGATTGGCTATTGTTCTCCATTGACATTAACTGATACTTCACCAATGGTAGCTCCTGGTTCAAAAGGAGATTTTTCTGAGTTAAAACCAACCATTGGTGTGTTTGTACCATTATTACTAGAGAGAATAAAAAAAGGTGTGGTTGATAAAGTAAGCCAACGTGGTAATATAGCATCATCTATTCTCAATTATAGTGTCAAACACACCAAAAAAATGAGGGGTGTGAGTTCAGATGCTCCTTTAGTTGAAAAATTTGCTTTTTCAAAAGTAAGAAACCTTATTGGTGGACACTTTAGATGGGCTATTAGTGGTGGTGCTCCACTATCACCTGTCACTCAAGAATTTGTTAATATTCTATTTGGAATACCCATTGTTCAAGGTTATGGTCTTACTGAAACGTGTGCAGGTGGAACATTGAGTAATCTGCAAGATTTTAGCATTGATAACACTGGCCCTCCATTTTATTGTGCAGAAATTAAACTAATTCCTTGGCAAGAAGGTGGCTATTCACCAATGGATACTCCTAATCCTAGAGGTGAAATACTTATTGGTGGAGAATGTGTTGCTCTTGGTTATTACAATAATGAAGAGATGACTAATGAATCTTTTTTTGTTGACCCAAAAACCAATACACGTTGGTTTAAAACTGGTGATATTGGTGAATTTTGTGATAATGGTACTCTAAAAATTATTGATCGTAAAAAAGATATTGTAAAGTTAAAACATGGTGAATATGTTTCTTTGGTTCTTGTTGAAACAATTGCTTTACAAAGCTGTTATGTTGAACTCTGTTGTGCTCTTCCCAATGTGGATAGTGATTATATTATCTTGCTCGTTATGCCTAATCAAAATGCTTTAAAATCAAACATTTCAAAATTCAATCCTGAACTGACTGCTGATAGTACTATTGATATTATTATTAAAGATGAAAATGTCAAGAGTGCTATTTCTGAAGATATATTGAGTTTTTTTACGATGCAAAATAGATCTAAATTTGAGTCACCTCGAAAAATCATATCAGTCTCAGACCTATGGACTCCTGAATCGGGCCTTCTTACTCCTTCTATGAAAGTTAAGCGTACTGAAATGAAAAAATTTTACCATGAAATACTTGTTTAATATTGGTTAAAATAAATGTGATTTTTATGGCATAATATCTTAAAATTATTAATTGTCAATTTTTCTTCTATTACATTCCATTATTGCATATTATTCAATAATTTGGCTTGTTTTACTTGAGATACATACACTTTCTTTAAAAATATAAACTTGATACATTATTTAAAATTGTACTAGATGTTACATTTGCTTTTGTAACAACATATTGGATCTATCCACCTGTATTCATTAATACTGCAAGTATTCGAGATAATAAACCCGACACATTAGCATATTTTATTAATAATAATAAATTTTATTTCAAAACAAGGTGTTTTGAACAATCTGTAGTGTTAAATTTGTATAATTTTGGCCTAGTTTGTTATGCACCAGCTCTATTTAACAAAAATTCAAGAGATTTTGATATACTTGATGGAAAAACTAAGGTAAAATTTTTAAATTCAAAACTTTTTTTAATATTAATTTATATAAAAACTACCAAAAACATCAATTTTTTTATCTAATTTGTATTGGTAGTCATTTGTTATGACTATTACGGGAAGATGATTACTTTTGAATGCTTATTTCTGATTATTACAGTCATTATATGCTAGAAAATATAATTTATTCTCTAAAAGAAAACAATTTAATCATATATATTCTGTTATTATTAAAAAACTAATATATAAACACTTTTAATATAATAATATTTAATAATAAATGCAAGAACAATGACATATGTATCTTTTTGAACTTGAACATTTAAACTTTATGTGATAATGATATCATTTGTCTAGGAAAATTATAACAAACAACTAAAATATAATTTTTACTATTAAAAATGAGTTTTTTCTTTATAACGGAGTATTTTTTCCATAGATACATTACAGCCACAGATTGGTAGTAAGAAGTTATAATCTAAAGTGGTCGCAACCTTAAAAATTTACTCAAAGCATATTATTTACGCTCTCAAATATAAGAACTGTACTTCATTATTTTATCTTTTATAAAAAGTAATAGTAACAAATCTTTTTTTTTAGAATTTTGGCCTTATCTAAACCATCATCATTGACCATGACATTATTGTGAAAGCATATTAATATATCTTTATAAATATTTTAATTATGGTAGAAAAAAATATGAAAGAATAGTAATTTTTATTTCTTATATTGTTTTTAAACAGATAATATTGATATTTGTTTATTTTTGTATACATGGTAGCTAAAAATCATGATAAAATATTGATTTCCTCATATAAATAACAAACTTATTTAAACTTCATACAAGTAACTTTAATAGTAACAATTAAAAGTATTTCTGTCAGCTATTTTTAAAATTTATACATATCAACACATTGAATTTATAAAATATATATAATATAGGATGGTTTACCTTAATGTTGGCTATAAATCATCATTTTAACTTAAAATCAGATAAAATGACTATCTTTAAAAATAATTATTTCTATTTAAAAAACAATAAATTTGTTTTTGAAAAAAAAATGCTCCATCAAATATTTTGATAACACTTTTATTAGAAATATGATAGTTTAAGGTTTGAAGAAAGATAAATATGACAAAATAGTTTGTATTAATTACAATAATTTTTATTTCATTAAAATACAATATATTATCTTATATTTGATAAAGTAGAACTTTCTCAAGCTTTGTATATTTTTGGGGGTGTACCTTAAGGGTGAGTTTCATTTGAATACCAAATATAACAGTAATGTTTGATTATACTATTGTATTTTATTTCAAAAAAAATTTAAAAAATTGTTTTATATAGTTTCAAATCGTGAAAAATACATTACAATAAAGTTTTCGATACATTTAAATGTTTATAGCATAGCGCATGCTTATTGTGCATGTAAAACTAAAATTTTATTTATTGTAATCTGATTTATATCTTTATAGGTGTAAAAGAAATTAATATAAAAAAATTATCATATATATGATCATTATTAGGGAATAAAGAGAACAAATATCTGACGTAGCAGCATAACTCGGTCATTATCGCCAATTATCGTATCAAACTACTTAAACTAGGCGTTTATCGTGTGAGGTGGATAGCCAATGATTTTAAAACATTTTTTGACTAAAATATTCAATTTATCAATTTTTTTACAAACATACTGTAAATATAATTAGAAAAAAGGCCGCTTATATGGAAATAACCTATATTCACGTATTTTAAGATTATAATATTAAAATGAATGTTGTATAGTAGAAAATGGTTTATTAATTTAAATGTTCGTAAAAAACTTTTTACGTGTAATACTTGATACATAATTTTTAAATTAAGCGTCTGATACTCTAAGTGAAAAAATAAAAGTTGTTTGCATATAAACAATTTCTAGAGAAATATGCCTTATGTAGGAAATTTATGATTATTATATGAAATCGTAACAACTAAAGATGCCAAATGATTGTCTAAAGTTGAGTATTAATAAAAAATTAAGCCTATGAGTATTAACATGTAGGTAAAGACAGCTTGATAGGGAAAAGAATTGACAGGAACGCTAATGTTTCAAGAATGAAGAAATAAAGATGATAAATTTTTTTTAAATTATAGCACAAGAAAGACTTAACATGGATAAACAATTAGAAAATAATAGTAGCTAACAGTACAGTTTAAACACTTAGGGTCAACAGATTTGTAACACATTAAATTAATCACATGGAACAATGTTTTTAATAACAATAGCATTCATAAAAAGAAAATTGGAATCTTTTAGAGTATTATTTAAAGAAAATTCATACATATTATCCATAAAATATGGATTAATTTATCATGTATGAAAGACCTTAAAATTAAAAACAAAGTTATAAAAGTTATTTGTTTATTTTAATAACAAAAATTATAGCATTTATTACATACTTTTATAGGTTTTTTCGTCACTTTAACAAATTTTAGCTTATTTTCTTATATATATACGAATAGTCATCAATTATATAGTATAATTCAAACTGACATATTTAACTCTAAACTCATTACAATAGACATGTTTTAATTCTAAAAGTATATCATTACCCCACATATAAGCATTCAGCGTAAATATGCACGATAATTCACAACTTTACGAGTAGATCTTTATGTTGTGGTATGGTAACACACTAATTTAAATATGACATTACCATGTTATCAATATCCTTTAGTGTATATTTTTTTATACAAAAATTAATAATATCGAGTTTAACTAAAAAAATTTACAAGATGGTCAAGTGATTTTAATTAAATCTAAAAGAAAAGTGTTCTAATTATCAAAATTAATAGTTATTTAGTCTATTTGTGTCTTAAATGATGTTTTAAATATTATTTACTATAATTTTGTTTAATAATGTAAAAAATTTAACTACAAACAAAATAACATTCATACCTTGATGTTTATAAAAATAATTATTCACTTAAAAAACCATACACATACTTTAAAAGTATGTTAAAGATTAAGAGTTTATATCTATATAAACTGTGTTTTTTTAAACGCTCTCATTTGTTTGTATTTTTATTGGATACTAAGAAGTTTTTTATAGGAAAAAATGTTAAATTCTGTTATTGCTTTAAAAAATAGTAGAATTTTAACCTTTAGAGAATATTTAAATGCGTCAAAAAATTTATATAACAAATAAAAACAATAACCTAGTATATTATAAAATTAGTCAATAAAACAAATGCTCCGATATAATACATGCTTGAATAACAATCTTAGCATTAATATCAAAGTTTAAAAACGATAATAATTTAACTATTATAAAAATTCTTTTTTTAAATAAATTCTAAATCAAATAAAGATGGTAAAGTGTCATTTTCAGATTTTTGTGATTACTTGGTATATTAATATGCTTGTATATAAGTAAAATGCTCTACTTTTGCTTTTTAATATCTTAAAATAAATTTTATGACAATGTTATAATCTAACTATAAAAAATTAAATAAACTATTGATAACATCTTTCAACTACTTGACAATAAACAAGTTGAATAGTTTTGTGAAATATTTCTAGTATTTTACTATATTTATTATTCAAGCTGATGATTAGTTTGTATATTTTAATGTTAGAATAGCACAAATACATATCAATATTATTTAATGCAGTTATTATCATTAACATAAATATACCGTGTTGTATTCCATCAATTATAATATTTAGAAAAATATTTCGTTTTATAAAAAGATTTTTCATTATGTCTCCTCCCAAATTTTTTAATAGACTACACCATACAGACCTTGGTAGCATTTATAATATGTTGATTAAGAAACTGTGCACCATAATCAGCACTTTTCTATATCAATACTTTAAAATATTATTATTATATATAACCAAAATTATAAATATAAGGTATTCTTTTTTTCAGCGCATAATTTATGCTAAATAGTTAATGGATTATGCTAGGTGTTGCCATAGAGATAGAAATATCAAAGTTAAACCTTACTAGAAATTCTTATCAAACTAGCACACTTTAAATATAATTATTTAAGAAGAATGTTTAATACTTAAAGCTAATCAGTCCATTTTTTTGTTAAAAAATGCATACTTTTGTAGTCTGTCGTTTATTTCTTCCTCTTATACACATTAAATACAATGTAGCATTAGTTTCTACATAATATAATATTAAGAAATAAAAAAAAATATTTTTACTTGAAGAAAATTTTATCATTCATGACTGTAACCTACTGGAAAAAAATAAACGGTAACCTCAATCATCCAATAGTTTTATGATATCGAATATCTTCGTTCGTTGTCGTTTTACTTTTTTGCTCGTCTTTACTCTAACCCGCTATAATATTCACATGAATTATTAAATGAGCTAACAATTTTTTATACTATCAAGAAAATTAATACAGTGAGGATTATCTCCAAAATCTAATTTTTAACGATATTGTTAAAAAGTATATATTATCAATTTATTAGGTGTAAATTATTACAAGCATTTTTTAAATAACTAATGTTTTAAGCATTAAATTATTTAAAAACAGTAACATAGTTGATTTTACAGACTATAACTAGATAGCGTTTAAAGAGCATGCGCATTCAATATTATTGGAAGTGATTTGGATAATTGCTAATATTCCTTTTTAAATCTGAGTTAACATTATGATCTACATGATATTAACTAATGTGTGTAATTTGAATGTTAAATGGATAAATTTTTATGTCAAAATTGCTAAAGTGAAGTGAATTACTTTATATTCATTTCCCTATAACAATAGGAAATATATTATTTATCATGATTATTCTATACTTAGAATGTATTCTTCAATTAGATAGAAATATAATTTAAGCATTTTTAAATAATGTACAATCTCTAGTATGGTCTATTTATGAGTTTTTTCAATCAGATAACGAGAATCAAACTCATCTCTTTGTCAACTATCACGGTAACTAAGAAAATAAAATCATTTAGTTCATTAGATTTTTTTAACTTTTTATTAGATAATATACTAAAGCATGATTTTATAAAAAATAAAACAAATTAGCAAACCTGTATGTTTATGCGTAGGCAAATACCACTTAAATATTGTCAATTAAAATTTATTATAAGCAAAAATGAAACATTTGATGATTGTATCTTTCCATATTTAATATTAATAAATTATCAATTTTTAGACAAAACAATTTAATAAAAAAATCCACAGTATACTGAATAAATTCTAAAAATTATAGTTTTCACTTAGGCAATATAATTGTTTAAAAGATAAAGTGTTTGTGTTTTATATATCCTAAAATTTTTTTAAGAAAGAAATTAAACAAGGAACGATTAAAAATTATATAAATTTCTTTTAATTTAGAGCAAAAATGTCTATTAATCACATAGGTACGAATACATGAGACAAAAACTATATTTAATATTTATGAAGCTTATTAAATATTATTGATAGCATTTATCATTATTTTATCTAATTGGTTGATATGTGAAATATTTAAAGAATTTATTAAAAATTAATTTAAACAGAGCACAATAGTTTCAATTTAGCACCATGATTGAATCTACAATTGATTAAATTAATACAAATGGAATCTATTAAGTAAAATTATTTCCAAGAGTATTAATTTTTAAAGTATTAGCTAATAAAACATATGCAAATAACATAAAAAGGATGGTTCGTGTATAAATGATGAATACATTTTATTGCGCAAGCGTAATCAATATTAATGAGTCGTTGCTTTGTACTAATCTCTATGAGATTGTAGGGTTAGTATAAGGCGCCATTTTTTAATGATATTGGATTATTTTAATACATTTATACAAAAATATAGATTTTTGAAATAATTTTAGTTCAATTGGACGTCTATATATCTAACAAGTAGACTAATTAAGGGTTGTGTCATATGGTAATAATACTGTAGATTAATCAAAAATACAGTACCTTAGGTCGATGTTAAAGAGATAAAATCAAAATAAAAAGCATTTTAATATAATTCTAATACTTATAAATACATTAAAAACTAGATATTGGAGTTAATATATGGAGTCTATTGCTATAGCAAAATAATTAATTACAACATACTACGACCATATAAAACTGGAGTTGCGCGATAAGCATATTGTGAAAGCAGCGCTTGTGGAGCATGGTGGAATCAGATTTTAATGATTTTAAGTCAAAATTCTATAATATTACTGATCGTATGTGTGATATGACTATCAGTCAAAATGAAAAGATGTTATTGTATGAAGTAAGTCAAGTACACTTAACTAGTTTTATTTTCTAATTTGTAAACTGTACTAGCAATATAATGTACTACTACAACATAGTCAGAAAGTTTTTGATGTGACAGTTGATTTTTTGTTGGATACAAATTCTAATAATATGAATTTAATGCGATACATGTATTCATTGGATGCATTATCAAATATTTTAATGTAAGCAGTGATTAAAGCTTTATTTTTCTAGTAAATAAAACATTTTAGTAATGCAGCAAAGTCATGTGAACCATGTTTAGATCTTAATATAATGATTCAAAAAAATATTTTACAATATACGAAATATGATATGGAATGTGTACCTTTTAATGAATTTTTGTTAAAAATCTATACTAGTGTAATTAAATTTGTTTGCCGTTGTTGTTGAATATATGAAAATGAGCTATTTAGGTTGGACAAATATGCAAATCCAATAAATTGCTTTCAATTAAATTATCAAAATTGTGTGAATCATCACTAATATATATGGCTGCCAAAAGATACGATGAAAGTTTAAGTTATTTTTTAAACTTTTACCAAGATACAGTAATATATCAAAAAAAATTTTTACCCAAGGCTCATTTTGTTATAAATATTCTAGGATATCCTGCTAAATATTATTTATTTTCGAACTATCCACTATTTTATTGAAGATATTAATGGTGTTAAAATCCATCAATCAATCAAAATATTTTTATCATCAGAATTGAAAAAAGTTGCCAAGGATTTGTTATACATATTATTGAATTGTTTGACACAAAATGTAAATTTTATATAATAATATGTTTAAATGAATTAGTATATTTAATGTTTTTTATTCAATTATAAATTTTAATGTATCATATTAAATTAGATTGCTCAATGTGAAGGTGATAGCACAATGCACGATGATCTATTTCAACAACAAGCAGTAGAAATAGTTATATTGATCATACATGTTTTAACATCATTGAATGGTTACCTATCAATTGAATTATTTTTTTCTGTTTGTGTGCCACCAAATAATGTACCGTTTATATTCTTTCTTATACAATTAACAAGACATCCTGTTGAAGAAATTCGTCTTGATATCTACAACTATATACAATCATTTCTACAGTGTCATGTAATCGTTATTTTTTATGATATTTATAGATTAGATTTTATTTATCAATGTTTTATAGGCTAGCAATACTAAAAACAGGTTTGATTTAAAACCACTCATTGAATGGAGTATGATAGATTTGATTGCAAATGATTGTGTGCTTGTTCGATGGTAAGTCATTATGTATAAAAATGGATATATTATAAATTAACTTATTAATTAAAAAAAGTTCGAAAAATTGCAAGGAATCTAATAGTATTGGGCTTTTGTACTTAGAAATAGTTCAAAAAATATATATTCTTGTATGTATTTGTAATACTTATATTTCATTAATATATGACTAACATTGAAGAATTGTTTCTCCGACCAGAGACATATCATTCTACACAACGTCTTGATGTTGACATGTCGTGTTATATTAAATATTGATAAGGTAATTCGATTTTTAATTATTATTATGCTATTTAAAATTATTAAATAACAAAAATAAAAGTATCTATGTGATACATTAAAAAAAGCTATATCATATAGAATATTTTTTATAAATTTGGCAAAATATTTATTAAAAATAGCTTTATTTTTATTAATAGTGATTAAAAAGTTATATATTTATCATGTAATTGTAAATATTTATTTATATATTACTTTTCTGTGGCTGATTAAATAAAGGATATTATTTTAAAGGATTTTATATAACTACTAGACCTATTATTGCTCATTAAAGTATAAATTATAGTATAAATTGATAGTTAAATTGGTTTTATATATAATAAAAGAGTATTTTTTAATTTTTTCTAGTACAATTTCTAAATTTTTTTTAAATTTAACTGAAACATTGAGTAATCAGCTTATAGAACTTTCTTTTGAATACCATACCTTTTACTACATTATACAACACCACAATTTAATGGAATCAGGAATTTAAGATCCTTCTTAGTTATTCCAGTGAAACTACTTTTTTACATTTTTAAATCATTAATCATTATTAAATATCAAAAAAAACTAAATTTGTATAAAGATTCTATAGGTGTATAGTATGTTTTTAATTGGATTATTTTAATAAACTGTAATATTACCTTGTCATACCATTTACTTAGAGTATAATATAAACAATTTTTTTATAGATTTAACATTTTTTTCTATCTATTTAATTTAGATATAATTCTATTTAATAGTAAATGTGTTTTAAAAAATAGTATTTGATTTTTCTAGCACTATTAAAACATTATTTAACCTAGTTCTACCATTTTTTAGTGTTATATAGCATGTTTTTGTTTTAATTTCTTATAATTATTTATATTTATTTCATTGGTAATAGGAATGTAGTTCATATTACTTGGAAGCAATTGAAAAACTTGTTAGAGAATCAATAAAAAGTAGTGAATTTTCTCTAGATAGTGATACATTTTCATATTTGTTACAAATTTGTTACAACTATTTATGTTCAATCTATCAAACATATCAAATACAAAGTGTACAATCAGTTTCATCGAGTACTGTTAATGATCTTGAAGATAGTGTATCAGTAATAGGTATCATTAGTGATGATAAAGTGACATTTATTAATGTGAAAATTAATATAGTACCCAGATTGATTCGTCGAATATTTGAGTCTCTTATGGTTATTTCAGCTGAAAATTGTTTTCAATTTTGTGTATTAATACTAGGAAATTTAGTAAGACAACCATTATTAGGTAATTTGATTATTTTTCTCCCCAACTATTATGTTTATTTATTGAAGAAATTTATTCATGGAAAGTTTGCCATCTTTTTCACACATGGATACTAATAAACAATTTTAAAACAAAACAAAACTTTGAGGTAGTTTTCTCTTCACCATCGTATACTATTTTGTACAATTGTTCACAAACACTACTTTTGTTATTATTTTTAAAATTTATTAATATCTGTTAATTTACTTTATCTAATCAAATACATATCTTATTTATTTTTAATTAATTATTAACTAAAAAGAGTGATATTATTGACAATCATTCTAGAAATTCAATTTATATATTACTCTCTTTCTTTATTTTAGTTTTCATCTATTGTTTTTTATAGATAATATACATACTTTTAATATTCAAAAAAATATACATATTTAAGTTAAATTATTAATATTATATTCTTTTAGGAAATATTTAAAATTATAAATGCAATATTTTCAACGAAAAATTATGAGGACTGTCTCAATGCTATGTTGAACATACCTAATCAAGTATATTTGTCTATAAAATAATTTTCCATATTTTTATCACAATTTTAATATATATTTTATTCATCGTAATATTCTATTTAAAAAAAATAGTACTCACTTGAAATAATTATTAATAAAACAATGTCTCATGAATTTTTATTACATTTATTCTGATAAAGTTACTCTATTCAGATTAAAGTGTAATATTATTTGTATAAACAATGTTCGTTGTACATACAGTCACTGTGCTTTCTATTTTAACTTTTATTCTACTATAAATTAATAAGTAATTTGAAAATTATAAATATAATCATAACTTTTTATGATAAATAAGCCAAAATTTGCTTATAATATTGACATTTTTGTTCATTTTAGTGTATTGCCAATATTAGTCATGAATATTTGAGTATCATTCGAGTTTACATCCAATGGTATAATGATACAGTAATTTCTAAACATTTACTTTCTATTGTTACTAAAGTATGTCTAATTTGGGATATATTTCCATTTGTTATTGTATGAATGTAGTTATTTGGTATGTTGGAATATATCGAACAAACATCTACAAATATACTAGTAATTTACTAATTTTTTTACCTTTTTTACTATGAAAGATATTTAAGTTAAATCAGGTTGTACTTTCTGAAAATGAACGCCAACTATGTGAAACTATGGAAAAAGATATTTCTTCTATTTTATTAATTTGCTTTCATTCATGGCCTAAATGTTTTATTGTATGAAAAATTGTTATATTTTATTTAATTTCAGTTAGAATGTATACGATGAAATTGCTACTAGATTGTTACGATTCTGTAGTGGTACCGGGGGAATTTTAGCATTCAGTGCTGAACCGTTCCTCGATGCTCTTTTAATCCTAAAGTAATTATATTCTCTAGTTATTACCATATTATTCTTATAGTAATAATATAATATTTTATGAATTATTTTATCTACTTTTAATTATTATTTTATTCACAAAACACTATTTTATTACACAATATTCAACATTAATTTATAATGGATTCTTTCCATATTATATATTTTCTATTTTTTGCCTTTTATTCCATTTCATATGTAATTGTACTGTAATAATACGTATTTTTTAGTTCTCATATGGATGAAAAGAGACAATACAATTTACACATTTTAATTTTTGAAGAAATCAATAATATACTTTCTAGTCATGAGTTTTCATTAATATTCGACAATGAGAGTAATTTTATCAAGTTTATTGGATTAGATCAAGATGATATTGAATTCAATTTAAAAAATAACAAAAAAGTATATTTACGTAGATATGATGATTCCATAATAATTAACAATATACATATAAATTGATAAAAGATGGAAATATTTCTTCAAATTGTTGGGAGTCTTCTTAGAAAATCTAAATTTTCAATAAAAGTAGCATACTAATATGCGTATTTGTTGTTATAGAAAAATGTTATTTAGGAATCGATTCCTGAATTGTTAATGATTTTGAGACATTTAACATCAAAAATTTGCAATCTTTACTTGTATGATAGTAGATGTGTAATTTTAAACCTATTTATTTATTTTTTTTATCTAGATTTTACTGTAATTTATGGGATGTTAATCAATCGCATATAAGCAATAATATTAAAGCTGAGTTATCAATAGATATTAGTATTGTTACAGGTATATAAAACACATATCTATTTCATATAACTATTACATGACGTACACATAGAAAATATATGTGGAATTGAAATTCGAAGAGATCGATTATTCTATTTACAACTATTTGGTGACAAATTGTATATAAAGTTGATTTTATTTGAAAATTTTAATTGTTAATTGGATAGATTTCACCTTTTTATATCACTTATAATGTGCAACAACGATGTACTCACTAATGATTCTTTAATGTCAATATTTACAAATGATCTGATAGTACAAACGCTTAAGCTTCCATTGAATCGTATTGTCAATTGGTTAAGTAATTTTTATTATAAATTTAGCAATAATTACAATTTTGATTTTATCCTTTTATAGAAATTGTTGGTAGGCCATTGCTACTGAAAACTGCTCAAAATCCTAATACCCTTAAATTTAGTCAATGGTTCTTTTCAGTTATATTGCAAAATTTTAAAAATGTAATTTTATTATAAAATTAAATATTATTCTAATATAAATAACTAATTTAGTTTTATATGGATAAAACTATATCGATTAATCTTAACACATCATTGTAAATATTAATGATTAAATAGTATGAATTGATATTTAATGTGAACAGATCCAAAAATATTATTCATCAACTTGAAGTTGGGCATGATGCTTTAAAAAATCTATTTCTTCGTGATCTAGTTTCACTCACAAGTATGTTCTATATATGCAATGACAAATAACTCTTAATTAAATGTATTTACCATAAATCAGATGCTTGTATTTTGATCCAACTTAATAAAAAGGAATATTTTCAACCTAAAAGTATAAGAAAACTTATTTTAATAATAATTAACTGTTAGCTATACCTTAATTTTTATAAGGTCCATTTACAGAATATGAGGATATTCTCACATTGTTTGGAAAATATCTATTTCAAGTAGATAATATTATTTTTAGTGTTTATTATTTTTTTCGATTTAGAATAATATTGAAATTTTTTTAAATTTTATCTACTCTGATACCATATTGAATGATCATACACTTGTAGCAAGGTTTCAAACTTTATATGAAGCTATTGCAAACTATGTACTTTTTTATGCATATTTTTCGACATTATTTCAGCTATCAATATTTATTTATTTATTTTTTGTAGGGATTATTCATTAATTTTACAGATTTTCTTGCTCATGATGATACAACAACAAAAAATATCATGCATTTTATATTTAGCCGTTTGTTACTAGTAACTTATGACTTATACTGAATTTTTATTTATTTTTATACATCCATATACAACTACTATTTAGGCAATTGTCTATCATATTAATGATCCTTGTACAAATAATCTTCTTACCAACCACCTATTTTTACTCTACAAGAACTATGTAATCTATTTTATTGTTAATTATAGCTCTTAATTTGAATATATTTGAATAGTTCATTTATAAAGATGGGTTCCGTGATTTGATTTCTAATTCTTTATCTATTACGGAGATTGAATTGTTAAATGTTAGATTTTATATTGTTTTACAAACAGCTTTTAACTAGCATATTATTTTTAACTTTATAAATTTTAGACCACTGAAATGGCCTTTAATTGCATCCCTATGGTTGAATTATCACCAACTACAGTTGATGTCAATAATCATACTAAAAAGTTAAAAAAATGTTTCAAAACATTTATTTTATCAATTGCAAATGTAATGTTTTATAAATTAATAATGTTATAACATTTGAATTTGATAGAAATCGAATAAGGATCATATGGAAACTTCCGACGCGCCCTTTCTATGTCCCCAATTGAAATATGCTAATGCACTAAAACAACATAAATCATCATCAATTTCAACACCAAATACAGATATTGTTGATATATCTGATATATTTAAATGAATAACTATGTATTATTAAATAATCATCTATTAAACCTTATAATATACATAATTTTCCACATATATTTATGTATAAAAATGTAATACAGTGTATTATAGAATAATTGAGCATAACTTTTAATGCTAATGTTTAATTTGATAATTTATACTGATTTATCTATTTGTTGTTCGCTTGTAATCAAATATACATACTAGAATGATTTTATATCTTTTATGTGAAACTTTATCTACATCTTTTTCGTGTATAAAAATGTAATAGCCATGTATTAATCTATAAACAAAGGATCGCAATAAAAGGTCTTGTTTATTAGATGTGAGATTTAGTTCATATTAGGTTTTTGTATTTCCCTTATTTTGCTTAAATTTATTAGGTAACATGATCTAAGAGGGATATATATTCGAATTATAGTTATTTTCTATGTATCTTGTAGATAAATAATTGATCATCATTAAAATTGATTGATGAAAATTAGATGATTGCTTTTTTAACTAATTACATACTTTTAGGAATATATTAATGTTTTTACATAGATTACATTCAATAAGATGAACTCTTACAAGAATTTTTTCTGAAAAGTAGCGCACATAAATTATAAATAGTTAAATATGTTATTTTTAGCTAGAATTATGGTTGTAAGTAAAAATTTTTTGAAGAAAATACTGCCAATATACAACTTTATGTATAAAGTGTTTAATTTTCTTAATTTAGTGATTTTTACTGTTAATCAAGTAAAAAAAATTATTCTTTTGATTATGAAACTAAAGTATATTAACATTTTTCTTTTTTGCAGAAATAAAATGTTAGTTCATATGATTTTATATGATAAGGGTCAATGAAAACATTATGAAAAGTTATTTTTGTAGTTCTTGTTTGATCTCATGCCATAATATTTAAAATGATTCGCTTTATTCTTACATGATTGTTGTAAAAATGTTTTATCAGCAAGATACTTACTTTAGTAAGAATTAGGCTGTAAACATTTAGAACTTTTTTTCTATCAAACACATTCCATACTAATATATGGCCAGTTTTTATGTAAATTACACAAGACACAACCTTTATGATTACCATTGATATATAATGTCTGATCAGACCATTTTTTATTGAATAGAGAGTAGATGGTACCTTACAACATATTTTGGATATTATTTTTCAACTATATTTCCATTATTTTTTTTTCCAAAGTTACTTAAAATATTGTAATATTACATTTTCATATAAAAATATGGTTGTTTTGTTTGCATTAAATATAGAGGACATATTCCTTTAAAATAAAAATTCTTATTTGGTTTTTATTCTACAACAATCACATAAAAAGGTTCCATCAAGTGTAACTTTTACGTTGATTTATAATAAATACAACAAATGATTGTTAAATTTTTGGTGTGAGGTGTTAATTTTATTGGAAATTGTAAGTGGAAAGAGATGATCAAATAACGGTTATGATTTTTTTTCTCTGTTACTTAAATCCAAAACAGAAAATTAATATATTAATTTGATTAAAAGTTATATATCTATCAAAATGAGTTATAAATATACTCAACCAATGTGTTATTTACTTTTTATAGAAGAATGGAGAGTAGTTTGGCCCTGTACAAAAAATAACAATCCAAGCACTATACATTCTTTATTCTTTTATTAAAAAATTAAAAAAAAATTCTTATAATAAAATGGTTTATTATATTTATAAAAATATTGCTTATATTGTTGTTCTTATCTAATATTCGAGAATGTATAAATTATAAACTTTGTCTCTTTGGTAATCAAAAACTTAAAAAAATACATTACATTTAAATAAATAAATTGATTTTTTTAGATATTTGAGATAGTTAAGGCCATGTGCAATTAAACAATTTAATGTATCGGTAATGCTACCGCGCCTGCGTGTACGTTAAATCTATTACCGTCAGTTGTCTGCGTTGTGTTGACGCAAATGATGACTACGAATTGTGTGATGAAGTTGTTTTTGACCATAAATTTGATTTTTATAATTAAATGCGTGGACAAAAAGAAGTTTAAAACATGTGATGAACAGGATTTTTGCAAGTTATATATTATCACATATTTATGTGTGCTAAAATGAGGTTAAAATATAGAGATTTGATGGCGCTTAGTGAAAATCAAAATCGTTATCAATTTTTAGTTGGGTCAGATGTTTGCAATAATGGTCTGGTTGAAGCTATCTATATTAATACTGATGATATGGATAATGAAAAATCAAAAATTAAAGTTCAAATTAGTGCTGTCACTACTGGAGAAATAGTTAGAGTAAAAATAACTGAAGTTGATCCAACCTTTCATAGATTGGAAGTTTTCCGTGATTTATGGCAAGGGGTCCAGTCGGAACCTATAAATAATATGTAGATAGTTTTTTTTATTAAATTTAATCAATTGTTGTATAGCACAATGAAAACACTGTCTAATAAAAATGAATGTACTTTAATGTTGGAAAATAATTTAAAACTTAATTTTCAATATCAACCTTTATTAATACAAATTACAGACAATGAATTGACATTTGTATCACTAAATGAGGATGGTTTACTTCAATTAGAATCTCATAAAGATGAGTAATATTAAAAATTATATAGATAATAATATGAAATCATTTGATATTTTTAAGACATGGAAAAAGAATTTTACCACCTATTACTTGCAACTCTTCAGTATTATTTAAATTCTTATAATTTTTACATTAAATAGATGTGAAATATAAAATATTTATGTATAGGATACATGTGATAAAGTACCTAAAGGTAATTATGTCATAACAAGCACTAAATTTTAATTTTTCTCATCTTACACTAATATTGTTAGTTTTCTCATATAATGATATCAATATAAAGTTATTTTTTAAATTTTTTGTTAATAATTACTAAAATTACATATAATTATAATATTTTTATTGTTAATTGAATAAAAAGTTACAGTTGGGCTAACTCATAATTAATATTAATATCTTTTTAATGTTATAATAAAAAGGAAGAAGAGCTGTTAGTCTTGATGTGAATTTTAAAAATTTTATGCAACTATACGGTCTTCCAGAGCACACTGATTCATTTGCTATGGATCCCAAGTAAAAACATTTTATTACGCCATAATTATTATTTTTTTTCTTTTTATCGTATTTAGCAATCACCAACTATACAGATTATATAACTTGGATGTGTTTGAATATGAAATCAATGAAAGAATGGCTCTGTATGGATCTGTGCCATTTGTCCAAGCTCATGGGTTTGTTATCATAAGCAATTGATATTTAAAATAATTTTTATTACTGTAGTGTTGTTAAATCGATGGGAATTTTTTGGAATAATGTAGCTGAAACATGGGTTGATCTAAAATCAGTCACTGTATATTTTTCTTATTATCCTTTTGTCTCTATTCTGTACATATCAAACTTAGAAAAATAAATATATGATTTTTAAAAAGGATACAGGTGAAAGACGATTACATTTTGTATCAGAATCTGGAATTATTGATTTGTTTATTATGACTGGCCCTACACCGCAGACAGTCTCATCACAATTTGCTTCTATTGTAGGATTTCAACAATTACCTCCAGTAATTATAGTTTTTATAAAGTTTAAAAAGATTTTTTATAAATTTTTAAATGATCTTTTTCAAATGTAATTTTATAATTAATAATTTTTTGAATAATAGAATGTGAATCAAAGTATAATTTTTTTTGTTAAAAAGGATTTTATAAATAGTTATTATATTTGTATTAAAGCCAAAAATTAAAATAATTTTAAATTTTACATTATGTTGTCAAATAAATTTGGATAATTTAGAGATTGCTATTTACATAAATTAAAAAAAGAAATTTCTTCACTAATCTATATAAATGTGTTAACAATAAAGAAGATTAAGCCATAAAATTACTATATATTACTTAAATATTATGTAAAAATTAATTTCTAACAAACATAACATTCTACATTTCATATGTATCATTAATTATATATTTAAATTAAATTTATACAAATATTTACTGTATCAATCAATCAATTATTTTATTTATTAATATCATTGACTCAATAGTATTCTATTATATATTTACTTGTTTATCCTTATTTTAGTTGGCATCACTTGGTTTTCATCAGTGTCGCTGGAATTATATGACACAAGATGAGACTGTAGAGTAACTAACAATATATATATTTTTCTTAATTAACATTCATTTTTTATGTCAATGATATTCATAGAATTGTGAAAAAGTTTGACAGGTTATATATCCCACTTGATTATGTTTGGCTTGATATTGAGCATACTGATAGGAAAAAGTACATAGCATCAGTTTTTATAAATCAATTTAATTAATTACTATTTAAAAATTTAGATATTTTACTTGGGATCCTATAAATTTTAAAAATCCTGAAAAAATGGTTGAATCTATAACAGCATTAGGAAGGCGTGTATAATATTTGTGTTGTTTACAAATTAGCATCATTTAATTAACTGTTTTTAGTTAGTTACTATTGTAGATCCTCATGTTGCTACATTCAGTGATCATATCGTTTACAATGTAACAGTTTTTTCAACTTTTATTAATTATAATTTTAAATTCTTTGTTAAGGATGCTATACAAAACGACAGTAAATTGTTGGTTATGAAATCTAATGGAGATAAATTTGATGGCTGGTGTTGGCCAGGCAACTCAGTGTATCCTGACTTTATAAATCCTCATGTGAGAGAATGGTTTTCTAATTATTTTAATTTTTCTTTTTATAAAGTATGCATTAAATCCTCTATAAAACTATTTAATTTATAAATATTAAAATTCTAACATTTATTCTTTACTATAATTTCAGTATTGTTTATAACATTAAGTAGTCTGTACTATCTAAAATTAGATACACATAAATTTTTACTAAATTTTAATATTGTTAAATATAATTAGGGATCTTCTATTGATGTCCACACATGGGTTGATATGAATGAAGTAAATTCAATTATATTTTCTAAATAATGCTATAAATTAATTTGAAAATATTATTTAGCCGTCAGTATTCAGTGGTCCTGAAGTTACTCTACCCAAAGATACCATTCACTATGGAAACTGGGAGCATCGAGATGTTCATAATATCTATGGATTTTTTTATCATGAAACTGCCTATCAAGGACTTTTAAAAAGAACTAATGGAAAATATCGTCCATTTGTATTATCACGATCATTTTATGCGGGAAGTCAAAAATATGGATCTATATGGACGGGAGATAATTTCTCAAAATGGAATCATCTTCGTGCTTCAATACCAATGCTTCTCTCTCTTAGTATTTCTGGAATACACTTTGTTGGAGCAGATGTTGGAGGATTTTTTGGGCATCCATCTGAACAACTCTATATTCGATGGATTCAAGCATCATCAATGACACCATTTATGCGTAGTCATGCACATTTAGACAGTCCTAAAAGAGAACCGTGGGAGTTTAGTTCACAGTGTCTTGATATTACACGTAATGCGATTGCTAGACGTTATACCTATCTTCCATATCTATATACTCTTTTCTATGAGTCACATAAGTATGGTAAACCAATTATGAAGTAATACAAAATTTATCTATTATTAATTTCTAATATTATCTATAAAAAAGACCATTATGGTTTAATTTTCCACATGATACCAAGACTTTTGCCCTTGAAGCATCATACATGATAGGTTTTTTTTACTTATAAATAAATATGAAATGAAATCTATTTTGATATAACATATTTTTACTAAAATAGGAGACGCTTTATTAGCTATTCCTGTTCTTGATGAAGATGTTACATCTGTCATTGCATATTTCCCTCGTGATAATAACCAAACAGTATAACTAATGATTATTATTTTATTAAAAAAAAAATTGCTTTATAAAAATATAATAATAATAGCAGTAATAATCTTTTAAAATAGCTTTGGTACGATACAGAAACTTATATAAGTTATTATGGTGGTGATAGTTATCATGTTGATGCTCCTATATCTAAGGTAACTCTTTTAGTTTAAAGGGGTTTTTTTAATTTTTTAAATTCATAATTAAGTTTCCATTGTTTCAAAAACATGGAACTATTGTATCTAGATGGATGAGAAAAAGAAGATCCGCTTCAAGAATGATTTATGATCCACTAACCCTAGTAGTTATTTTAGATTTTAAGGTAATTCAAAAAATTTTATTCTTATTGATTTTATTAATATAAAAAAAAGAACTATGCATATGGATCACTCTATTTGGATGATGGTGATACTACTGATCATGAAACTTTTCAAGAATATCTACTGGTTAATTTTGTATTTTGTAATAATACACTCAAATCAACGTAAAATTCTTTCAAATAAACTTATAGCATATGAACTAACTTATTAATGTAATATGTAGCATTCTACATAACACTAAATCCCTATCAATTAACAACACTATCGAGAGAATCATTGTTATTGCACATTCACTTGACAAACCAGTTTCCTTATATAAATATAAAATAAGTCAAGGTATTTTTACATGGATGACTTTTGTTTTTTTTAAATTATATAGATGTCCACATTAACAATACCATACCTTATACATTACCAGATGGCACTACAATAAAGAATGGTTTCATAGTCAGAAATCCAAACTTTCCTATTAACAAAGAATTTACCATAAGTTTTCTTTGATTCATATAAAAAAATTCTCTTACTAATATATTTACGGTATTTTTTCAACTACTTTATATCATACTACTTGACTAAATAACATGTTGTTTATTAACACACTCCATAGTTTATTGGCCCCTAGTATTGTATCTATTTTCCTAAAATATAGCTTTACCTATTAATTTTAATTAGTGCTACTTTTTGACAGTTAACTTAGAATGCATATTTTGTAGTGTTATCTAGAAAAAAAAACTAGATCAGTTAACGACAGTTACAACTTAATTTGTAATTGCCACACAACTGATATCTCTACCATTAATGGAAAAAGTTACAACAATAGTATTTGCATTTTAATACTCCATTAACCATCAATATTTTACTTTTTTGTCACGTTTTTTAAAAAAAAAAATATTAATCGTAAATTTTATGAATATATATTAAAGATTATTAATTTATTGGTATATATTTAACACGAATGGCTGTTAAGATCATTTAATATCATCAATATTTAAAGATATAAACAAAGGATGTATGTTCTCTTGAAAGGCTTTTTTATAACTCTATCCTATTTGATATAATGATTATAGCAAAGTTATTTCTCTAAGTATACGTTCCCGTGAAATATATTAAATACGTCAATTTATCTATTATTCCTTTAATTAACTGATAAGTTAGTATGATTTTATAAATATTGTTTACCGAATGTCTTACTAGTCAAGTCAGTATGGATGCAATTCCAATAGTATCATACTGAGAGGTAGGTTATGTATACTTTATTATTTATATGAGGTCAACTTTACTCTATGGAAAACTGTCGTAAACATATATTATTAAATTTAACTCACTGTAGTTTATGAAAATTTGTTTTTGCTGTATATTTTCTATCTAATAAAGTCCCACGTACAGCCAAATATCTAGTATTAATTTGCATTAAAATTAATGTTTTATTCACATAAATGTATTAGAACATTCTCTTGTATAGTTTATTGTTCATTTAAATAAACCCTTCGGAATCAATTTACAATGTATTTAATTATGCAAAGTATGCACAGAAAAATATAAACACTGTTTACCCTCTATTTATACAAGAATTTCGCTTTATTGATGATAAATATATAAATTTTTTAATGAAAATATGTCATAGATGAATAGAATTATAAAATACAAATAAACACTTAAAAAAATAACTATATTAGATTCATTTTTTCTATTTATCAGTAATATAGGAATGATTAATGTCTAAAAAGATGTTTAATTAATAACGATAAAAAAAATATAAAAATCTGTTAGTAGAATAATTGTTCAAACTTGAAATTAATGAATAAGATTACCAAATGTAAGCATTCAATTATACATTCTAATTTATTCTAGTAACAGATTTGAAGAATTTAATGAGTACCGATTGCTTATATAAGTTTTGTGATCCTTTATAAATATATATGATTTAATCAATAGCTTGAAATGGTATGGAAAGGCCTAGAAGCCAGTATCTGTCCACATTATTGTATTACCTCGACTTCAGTTTATTATATGATAACTAGTGTGTATAATAAAATAAATTTTAATATTTACTAATTTAATACTGAATAACATCATATGTAAGTAAAGTTTTTGGGTGTAAACATGAAAAAAATCCTGCAATCACTCTACAACCTCACTATCATCGTAGAATACTTTATAGATTGTATTTTTATAGGTTTAACGATTATTCACTAGAAGAATGTATACTAATTGCTAAAATTTAATTTTAAATTTGATACAATTTAATGGTAAATAAGATTTACTAAAAATAGTCAATTAAACAAAAAAAACAATTTAATAATACACCATTTTAAATCATTTGTTAAAAATTTAAAAAATAATATGCAATACAATATTTTAGTTAGACTAAAATTTTAAAGACTGTTATCACTAAAATAACATTTTTTAGTATTTTTATCACTCAAAATACTTTTATTAGCAATAAATTTTGATCATTTCTAGTTAAACATAATAGATATGGCAATAGGATAAACAAATATGGTTAATATATTAAAAATGCACACGATTTTATTAAAAAAAAAGTTTCATTAATATAATATTTCTTTAATTGTTAATTCAATTTCCATTATTGATAATAATAATAATAAAATGAATGTATTATTAATATTTTTAAATAATAGCTAGATAAATTTAGTCAATTTCACATTAATATACACCTAATATACTAAAAAAATAATAAATTTTAATTTTTTCCATATATACTCAATAGTTTTAATACAATATAAGAAGTTATTTGCCTTACAAGAAATTTTTTATTTTGATATGCTATTTCATATCATTTCCTCATCCATAATAGTCTACACTAAATATATATTAAAAAAAAATTATTTTACATGTTTATTTAATATTAAAGATCACAATAAATATATAACGATAAGATTCCTAAAAAATTATAAAATCTTAAATGAAATAATACTAAAATAAAAGAATATGGTTAAAGTTCTTACCTATCACTTATCAACGTAAAACACCTAATCACCTAAGATATTTTAAACGAACGATGTGTTACGAAACTCTACGAAATCCAGTTTAAATAACATTTTTATCGATGACTTTCATCTGGTCATCTGTTTGTTTATACATTATCAATCTTTACTTAGATTTTCTCATTAAAAATGAATTCAAATAAATAATGATATGGTTTCATTATAAAAAAAAAAGTAATAATCTCACATCAAGGTCAAGTATTTCATATTTTATATTTTGATATTAGATCTAATAAGTAAAGAAATTGTAATATTGTTGATATTTTATATAGAATTATTGTAGACAGAATAATAGGAATGGATGATATAAACTAAAATCAGATATACAGTATACTATTT
>JRUX01001061.1:0-41889 GCA_001407235.2 Kudoa iwatai
ACTTATTTATAAAAAAAAGTAAATATTATTACGTCTATTAAATCTGATATTTCCTTAATCAGTGTATTTCTTTGATAAGCATCTTTAGACGAAGAACATTCAATAGCTGTTATCTTTTTATTGATTAATGTACTATTATGATAAGCCTGAATTGCAATTTTAATAATAGTAGCACTGACATTAAAAAAACTTTATGTGCTTCCAGTCCAGTCACTGCAACAATACGTCGGATACCTTTTGAGATAGACCCTTCAGAAAGGATTGCGAAATTTTCTATATGCTTTGTACGAATAACGTGACTAAATATATGATAAAAATGGCTACTACATTCATACATTCATACGTTCCTCCACATAATTCAATGGAATAATTGTAACCTACCTTGCTGTTTGTTAAGATTTCTTGTATTGTTGCACCGATAGCAACAACTCGAACTGGATCTGGATATGTCTAAAAATATTAAAAACGAAAACATAGTACAACTTTAAAATGTGTTATTTACTTCACCAAACACAGCACGCAATCCCGGGATACGTAAAGCTTCATTAAGTGGCAAATCCAGAATGTTTATAAGATAATTTTTATTGATAATGTCCAATACAATATCTTGTGTTTCTTTTATTTGCTTAATAGTGAGGCCCTCCTAAAATGCAATTTTTATATGAAAACTTACATGTAAAAATAAAATTTTGATTAATATATATTTAAATCATTTTTCACAATTATGTATATTTTTTAAATACACATTTAAAAGAGTACCTTAAAGGAAAAATCAAACCGCAACCTATCAGGAGCTACAAGTGAGCCCTTTTGATCTGCCGTTTCTCCACATACAGTTCTTAATGCATAATTCAAAGCATGAGTAGCTGTATGATTGTTCATTAGCTGCTTACGTCGATCAGTGTCGATATGGCACTCAATTAGCTGACCTACAACTAATTCACCACTAATAATTTTTCCTATATGAGCAACAAATCCATTATAAATTTGAACATTTTTAATGACAACTTCAACATTATTATTACTAATAAAACCAATATCAAATAATTGTCCACCTTCTTCTGCATAAAAATTAGTCCTATCTAGAATGATACAAATATCTGTAGTATCATCATTAGCAGAAACATGATTTTGAAATCCTTTTCCATTAACTTTAATGGCTAAACATTCCGATGAAACTATTGGAAATTTGTAATTGTCATAATTTAGGTTAGATTCAGTGTGAATGTAGTTGTATTTTAAAGTAGAATCAGTGTATGGTAACTTAAGATCTTTATAAAGATAGTCTATATCATTTGGGGAGAGAAGTAACTGTTCAATAGCAAAATTCGTTCTATTACGAGCTTTTTCTTGTGCTATTAATTTTTCTTTTTCAAATTCCACCATATTGACACTAATAGAGCATTCTTCAGCTATTAAACAAGTCAAATCGATGGGAAAACCGTATGTATCATGCAACTTCCAAGCAATATTTCCAGGTAATACAGCAGACCGACAATTTAACAATTTAGATAGTTCTCTATTTAAAAGTGTAGTACCACGCTTCAATGTCTTTAAAAATAGTGTTTCTTCTTCATTAATAATTTGTTTAATGTATTCAGGATCAGTTTTTACCTCTGGAAAAAAATCACCTAACGAAATCACAACAACATCAACTAATTGAGCTAACATTCCAGGTGTTAGACCAAGTTTATCATGTCCAAAGCGAATAGCTCGTCTAAGAATCCTTCTTAATACATAGCCTCTTCCAGTATTGTCAGGTTGACCTTTATCAGCAATAGCTACTGTTAAGGTCCTGATATGGTCTGCGACTACACGATAAGCCATATCTATACCATCAACATCTTCCTTGCCAACTTTGCCACTGTATGGGCGAGTCTTTGTCATTCTGTGTATCCAATCAAAATAAGGAGTAAATATATCAGTATCATAGTTTGATGACTTTTTTTGTAACACAGATACAATCCTCTCTAGTCCCATACCAGTATCAATATGTTGTGATGGAAGTTCTTTTAGTGTACCATCCGCATTTCGATTATATTGCATAAATACTAAATTCCATATCTCTAAAACATCTGGATCATCCATATTGACTAAGTTTTTTGCATTTCTATTTCCTATCCTATCAAAATGTATTTCTGAACATGGGCCACATGGTCCAACATCTCCCATTTCCCAAAAATTTTCTTTCATTCCAAATGGTATTATTCGATCTTCATCTAACCCTAATGATTTCCAAATTTTTTTAGCTTCAATATCTTCTGGTAATTTATCAGTTCCTTTAAAATATGTAACATAAATTCTTTCAGGAGGTAATTTCCATTCCTTAGTAAGTAACTCCCATGCCATATATATTGCTTCTTGTTTAAAGTAATCTCCAAAAGACCAATTACCAAGCATCTCAAAAAACGTGTGATGATAAACATCTTTTCCAACATCATCTAAATCATTATGTTTCCCTCCAGCTCGAATGCATTTCTGTGAATTACATGCTCTTTTAAGTGTAGCAAAAGTAGAATTAGGGTCCACTGTTCCCAAAAGTATACTTTTATACTACAAAATTTAATTTTTATAAATTAATATACAAACAATAAGTTTATAAAGATAAATAATATGTTAAGACTTGATTCATGCCTGCATTTGCAAATAAAATCGTTGGATCATCGTGAGGAATAGTTGAACTTGATGGTACAAATTTGTGGTTATATTTATTAGTAAAAAAATTTATAAACTGTCTACGAATGTCTGCAGCTGAAAGCATCTTATACTCAGGTGGAAGAAGGAGTAATATGTCAACGTGTTAACCCGAAGTTGTCAGAAACATTACGATAATACATTATGTCAACTGATGTGTTATAATTTGAGCTTTAATAATTTTTTAAAATTAATGGTTTCTCTAAAATATGGATTAAGAAAAAAACTACTATTAAACTATCATAAATTTCTTTGAGTATCTTTTTTTTCATAAAAAATGTTTACATATTTCATAGTTACTACGGGATACACCATGTTACGTAGGTTCTGATATGCTCAAAATAATTATGACTAAATAACTAATATTAATAGCTCTTAGTATAATTAATGGTTTATCATTGTATATAATCTACATTATCTAATGGCAAACGTGGTGGCATGTTCTACGGGAGAGTAAAAGATTGCCCATCTCTCTTCAAGTAGCTCTTATGGATCATTGTTGTTGCCGTGTAAGTGTCTAATTTATTTGATAATAGACCATGTCATTTTATGACTCTGTTTGAACCTTTTTCATTCATTCGTATATGAATTTATCATGATGACCTATATTCCAATATTGATATCATTTAGTTGAAAATCGTATTATGTACTTCATATTATTTCACATTCATATTCTTCACTGTTTTTTTACTCCATTCTGCAAGCAAGATATGTTAACTTTCAACACACTTATGTATGTATTAGCAACTAGCTATGGGTTATTTAAACTAACTAGGCTGATTGAAAAATTAGACTATTAATTAAGTATACATTAGCTGAAAAGATGGGAAACTATTGAAACATTGATATGAAAGTTATAGTTATATTATCTAATATAAACGTATTATAATTATTAAAATAATACTTAACTTTTAGTATTTAAAATTCTACCTGTTGTATTAACAATGGTAGACCATTTAACATACACCATTTGAACCAAAATATAGGTGTGATGTATTGATAAGACCAAAATAGAACTAATTTTTAAAAAATTTTACGTTCATTTACTTTTTATACAATAACAACCATTTGTACAGCATGAAATATATTAATAAATAAAATTAATTATGCCAATAGAAAAACTATAAGATAATAAGACGTAAAATTGTAGAAAAATGGTTTTTTTAATAAATTAAAAACATTTTTCATCAATTCAATAATGTCTATTATTTATTTTTGATCGTTTATTTTTTTTATTCCACATTATACCAATAAAAATGAGTGTAAAAATGATTAAAAAAAAAGTCACAAGTAATCCAATTCCTAACAAATATCCTGTGGGCAAAATATGATCGGATACATTATTATTTAATGAAGAAGATTCAATATCATTGTAAATTTCAATTTTATTTACTTTAATAGATTCTCTAATGGTATATAATTAAATATACATGGATTAAGAAATAAAATACATGTTTTTAGAAGTAAAAGATTGATTTTGTAATCCAATTCTAGGATCACTAAATAAAGCTCCTGTGAGTGGGTAAATTCCATTTTCACTTTTTTTTAGTTTAAAATATGAATACGTTATAAATATTTACATTGTATATGCATTTATCGTCATATTTTGCAAATAATGCAAATCTTTTCGAAAAATTTCCCGAAAAATTATTAAGGTAATGCAAAAATCATAAATTGTATAAAGTGGCTATTTTTTGAAATTTAGATAATATAAATTTATTAACAAGAGCCAAGTTACACTGTTTAATTGAAAACTATGTTGTGAACATTTTTTTAATTCATTATTGATTTTTTCAAGGAAGCGATTAATGGGTAAATTCCTTACATTAAAAAAATAATTGTATACCTAATCAGTAGTTAGGTATTTTTTTCTATTTTATCTAAAAGAAATAGGTTACATCTAGATGTGCTATATTTGTAGGGATCAACAATGAATCAAATCCAGCCAAATTGCACCATTCAATATAACTGCACAGAGTGTCATTGTAGATGAGTGATCGAACTAAATCTGTGCAGATATCAACATCAAAATTACCTTTAAATTTAATTGTATCCACCAATTTATAATCTAATAGGCAGACAGAATCCATACTATTTTGATTATAAATAGAGTATTTATTTGATGGTTGACATGGATTTGTAAATAGAGTATTCTTTTGAATTGTGTTGTTTTTGAAAATCTAAAAAAATTTGATGATAAATATTATCGGTAAATATTTCGATCTCGTTTACTTCTACAAGCTTTTGGACTACAAGGCTTCGTAAGTGTCTCGCTGAAGTGCAAAGAAAATTATTGGCAAAAACAGAAAAATTTTTATTTCTATATTTAAAGTTAGTAATAAAATGATTAAAGACATTTCCAGTAGCATGCTCTATATAACCAAAAACAAAAAGTTCCCGTGTATATATTATAGTAGGAGTGGTTAGTACCTCCTAGTGTAGTTAAACATAAATTTTTATAAGATGATTACATCATTTTCTATTTTAAAATTTTTGCTAAGATAATAGTGTAGTCCAATTTTAAGATTATCCAATAAAAGAGGAATATGAGATGGTGTATTATATTTTAAATAAGATCTAGTATAATTTCTAATTTTAGATAAATCTTTTTGAATTACTTCATCTGAATACCTTTAAAAGTGTAAAAATGTCTATAAAATTATTTTACGTATATTTATAAATTGATGAATAGATTATATTTAAGTAAATATCCATGCTATCAATATGGAGCATGTTACACCATTTTTTAGCATTGGAGATACAATAGTAAGGACTCGCTACAATCAAAAATGTAAATTAAAAAAAAGGTACTAAAATTTAATATATAAATATAGTGAAAATTATTTATAATTATTTTAATAAAAAAATAAATTGAAATATACTAATTAATTCATCATCATCGTTTGAACAAGTAAGGCTTGTAAGTTCAATACTACTGACACTATTTGGTTGAATTTTTGAAAGTTTTCCACTATAGCACATGATATCAACGTAGTGAAAAAATTTTAAAATTGTTATTCCATACTATGTAATATTATAGATTATAGTTTAATTTATTAGTTCATACAATTTTATCATTATGAGTATATCCGCTGCATAATAAATTGTAAATTAATATTATCACAGCGATGAATAACACTAAAAGTTTGTCACTTTGAGACATTTGATTTAGAATTACACAATTTTTCTCACAATGATTTAAAGAACATGACTTAAAAGGATATGGAAAGTGAATATTTGTTTCTAATTTTCGTGTTATTCATAATAATTATACTATAATAGCAAATATATTAGTAAAAAGCATTAAAACTACTTTATATTTTCAAAAGAGAATCATATATACTAAATTTTAATTATAAAATACTTTTTTATATTGTGATTGTGATTTAATATTTAAAATCACCTATTACATGAATCATCGTCTATATTTTTTTAAATAAGCCCAATTGTATCAAATTAATTCACATTTTCATTTTAAAAGTTTAAAATTATTAAGAAAATAATTAAATTAATAATTTTATCATTTATTAAGTTAATTTTTTAAATAAAAAAAAAGCAATGATTATTATAAAATAATGAAATTTAATACAATAAATAATATTATGTCAAAAATATATTTTTATTATATATATCTCTTATAATATGCCATGTCTAAATATATATCTACTAACATATATGCTATTTATTATATCAAAATAACAAGTATATTCTAATTCTATAAAAAAATAAGATGTAAATTTATATTTTAAATAAGATTTTTATATAGATTTTCAATTTTTTTACCATTTATTATGATAAAAATACTAAATAAATATCTTTTATAGACTTTTTATTAATTAAATTGTTCATTTTTCTATTTTATCCATATAATACAATAATAACTAAAAATAATCATTATAATCTAATCCAATATCTTATATAATAGCTAAATTTTCATTTTATTTATAAAAATATTATGTAATTTAATTAAAATATATACTTAAAGAATTAATAAAAATTGTTAATTAATATGATTTTATATGAGATAAATGTAGCCTATTTTTTGATTAAAAAAAACAAACAACATGATTAGACATCAACATATGCATATCATAAACTACATTTTAATAAAACCCCACTATATCCATTTATTACTAGTGCTAAAGTTTAAAAAATTTTTTTCATTATTGCACATATATATCTACTGAATACAAACATACGTATAATACATAAAAAATTACATTCAACTAAACTTATCTAACTAATTTTTAATTAATTTATGCATAGTAAATGGCTATATTGTTCTTAATTTTTTCAGTGTAATCAAAACTTACATTTAATAGCACCATTTTGATTAAATATATCATTATTGAATATAAAAACACAAGATTTATATAAAAACTATTAACTTTTGCAGTTTAAAATCTTTATTTGTTCAATAATATGGTTTTTTCTCTAAATATAGCTTGCCAAATACAGTTAATTAATAAGCTAACCTAAGTGCAATTTTTTATGTACTTTCTTTATCGTGTAAAAATCTTATTCTAATTATTTCCTTAAACTAAAATAATGTTTATATTAGCATATATTTTATTTAAATACTATAATTTTTCTTGTTAAAAACTAAATATAACAGTGAAATAATCTAAAATAAAGATAAAGTAACATAATATTTTTAAAAAAATTATTTACAATTGTATTGTGGGTATTATTAAAAAGTATAACCTATTTCTGATAGGTATTTGTCATTAAATAGATGAATTGTTCTTTGAATCTATTAAACTATTGTTTTTTAATCATATTAAATATTTCATTATAAGCATACAATTATAAAAATTATTAAATTTCATTTTTTTAATCGAGATAATTATGTGGTATATATCAATAATCAATATAATTTTTGGACAATTTAATAAATTATACAAATATTAATTTATTCATTCTTATTTACTATATTCAAATAGTTTTAAATAATATTTTTAACAGTTAATAATCTTATCAATTCATTTGTGTATATTATTTACATAAAGTTGATACAAATATTCACTGTTTTATGTTATTATTGGTAAGAATATACCATTTAAATTCTAATACCTTATATATATTGATTATAATGTGTGTATAAATATTAAATTTATCATGTTAAATAATTTAACAATATTTAACTATAAAAATACACTAAAATTATATTTCCAGGGTTCATTATGTTAATTATTTGTTTATTTTATTACTATACGCATGAATTCTTGCACTTAAAAACTTCACCATTAAGCATAATTACAATTAAACAAATTATATTAATTCAATAAACTTTTAAAACCACTTTTAATATCTTATCATTATTTATAACCTAAAATTTTCATTTCTATCTGATAAACAATAATCCACTAACAATAACTTTAATGTAATATTTTTTAATAAAAATACATGTAATTCTCCTTTTAATAATATAAATAATAAAAAAATATATACATTATTTTAAATAAATATATTTAAAATATTGAAAGAAAATTCACTATTATGCCATAATGTATATGTGTACGCATGCTCTTAAAATATCAATCAAAAGTTATCTTTTAAAAAAATAATAGTACATTCTTTCAAGTGCAATTTTATTTCTTCTATACATTAATCAAACACTTTTTTAAATAGAAATCAGTAATGGAATAAAAGGAATGTAATTCAAATATGTGTATCACGTGGATTGTAATTGAACAAATTGATAGTGATGAGTACTCGAGAGATAACAAGAAAGCAATAGTACACATGAAAATGTGTATATATAGATAATAAACTAAATAATTTGTTTAATGTTTGAATTATGTTCAGATGTAAATAATTTTTTTCCAATTATCATTTTAATATCATTTTTTATAGCGTTAATGACTCCAAAGTATTTACAAAATGAGATATTACACTCAACTTTTTGTTAGTTAAAAAATTTTTACTAGTTAGTATGATCTATATGGTAACAATAGTTTTTATGTATATAGGTTGCATAAAATATAAAACTACCACTATATAAGATGGTTTAGCATTGGTGAGTAATAAAATAATTTGACAAGAAAAATAGTAACCAACGTATAATTTTGTATACAAATATAGAATAATTTGATTTATATAGAAAATAGATAATAAAATTGTATAGAAATTTAAATTTAATAAAGAAAAACCAATATAAACCAGCTTGGTTTCACAATATTTAAGATTATAAATAATGGTTTGACAATTTTATTGGGTGTTTTGTGATGTTAGACTGTCCCAAATAACAGGATGGGATCGCTGAATAAAGCTACATACGTTCCCAAAGTAATTTAAAAGACTTTTCTCAGATTTAATATCAGAACTCCCAGCTTGAACATCTGTTTTTACTTTTTCATACAGCACTCGAATGTATTCAATAGAGATCTACAACATGTAACAGTAACTAGAAAAAAATATAGAATGTATTACATCGGGGCATGATAACGAATAGTAATAGATATAATTTTCAAGTATATCAATAAAACATTCCACTCTTACATCATCATCCATACATTGGCTTGCTATTTTTTCAAGGCGCATAAGCAAATTTTTAATCTTTTTCTAGATAAATAATAATTTATTTGATTTTATAGCTAAAAATAACATGTTATGAAATTATAACAATAAACCTGCATATCTTTATCATCAACAACATAATAAAGTCTAGTAGCTTGAAGTGTGACAATACATTGATCCCGTTTTTTTAATAATTTAAGAGACAAATGAACACAACGTTGATAGAAACAGTTTCTATTATCACTTGATAGATTTTTCAATTTACTTATTTCTGTAATAATAGCTTGCAAGATGGTTAATTGACTATTATTATCTAGAATATCTTCTTCATAGTAGGTAAATACCTACAAAATATATTACAAATAAAAACATTTAGCAATACTACATTAATAATATTAACACTTACCTTACTTAAAAATTCGTACATTACTTCACTTTTTGATTCAAACTTATATTTATCCATTCTAACTGAACACATAATAAAAAGATAGATAGCAAGATCTGAATCATCTGGAACATTTAATAATTTAGAGCAATTAAAAATAAATTGGCTTAATTCTTTCATATAGTTATTATAGTTGGAGGGATTGCTACTATAGGTTACAGTTATTGTATCCATAAGTTTAATCACTTCGACAAATAATGTTGGCAATACTATACGTAGTACTCGTGAGTGGACATTTTGGAAAAGAATATTTTTTATTTTTTTAAAAATATTAAGTTTTTCAAGCGGATCATTTATTTTTATAAGACGCATCATCTGACAAGCATGTCCCCAAGCTTCTTCAGCACTTGTTATATCATCGTTATCAAATTCTTCTACAAGTATTGGTCTAACAACTATTGAAATTTTTTCAACCTACATTAAATCACAAGAAAAAAATATATGCAATAAATAGTGATCAATAAAAACTACAGTGCTAGCATCATAAAATGATATGTTTTGTTCAAAAGCCTTATCCACAATATGGCAAGATAGAGAGGTTTTTTCTTTGACAATATCAAATAAAGGTAAAAAGTTTGGAATGGATAAAATAATATTGATATCTTTGCTATTGTTAATAACACTTATCAAAAGACGATGAAGACCATCATTAATAGAAGAACTAACAACATCATGCTTGACACCTTTTACAATTTGACCTAGCAATTCATCCAAATAGTCTAATCTATCTGGAAATGTTTTAACTACAGATGTTAATAGAGCAGTATAAAATATCAAACGTGTAGACATGGTAATTTTTTCTTCACCCTTGATAATACCATAAAAAAAATCAAATTTAATTTTTTTTTAAGGAAAACTATACTTTTATATCAAATATTTCCATAGATTTAAGTAGGTTAGAAAGAATTTGTCCTCCTTCTTCAATTTTATTTTCTGATTTAAGATGACTGATTCTCAATTGGATTCTATTACATAGCAAATTGAAACAACGACCAAAATCAAGTTTTTTATCAAGTGTGCTCAACATTTCAACCATTACAGATAGCTTATTAGCATGAAATGATTCAGGAAATATATTAAGAATACACTCAAAAAGGAACTCTTCAGCTAAAGGATCATTACTTACAATGATATCATTCATAATAACTTTTAATACACTCTTTATTATAAAAAAAAACAATTCAATCATAAAAACTCAAAAGAATAGTATTACTTCTTCGTAAAATGTGCTATCATCATTGCACATTTCACATAATTTTACCATATTAGATGCTATCAATATTTTCAGCTCAAATCTTTCAGTTTCTACTCGTTTTCTATCCTCTAATGCCGCCAAATATTGCATTCTTACCCAAAGCTTGTTCATTTCAGTAAAATTTTGTAATACAAAATGAACTAATTCATCAAAATCATTCGAATCATCACTACAAAATTTTTATGTATATTCAACAATGTTAAAATGTATAATAAACCTCTTTTTAGCTCCAAAAATTATAATACAGTAATATTAATAATAAATATATAAAATATAAGAAAATAATTAAAATTATACAAATAAGAAAAATTTAGAATGATTATGAACAAAATACTTACAATGATAGGCCTAGTAATCATTATACTATTGTCAATATTTTAAAAAGTTATTTTATTAAAATCAAGGTTAGCTATTTTTTAAAAAAATAAAAAGTAATGTTTTAATCTTTTTACTTTTATATATAATAAATTTTTAAAAAAAGTCTCTTACTAGTCTTCTCTTCTATTAGGAATCATAGTTTTCAATGTTGTAATCAAATAATAGCGCACAAACATTCCCCTAATTGGATGTTGAACACAACGACACATTTCATGTATATCTTGAACTATATTCAAAACTGAATCCACTTTTTTTCTTATAGCTATACTACCAATCAGTATAAGCAAGTACATTCTTGGAACAGTAAAAGGCTCAAGTTGAACACGATCATATAGTGAACTTATTTCTTCCTCAGTACAATCCATCAAATCTAATGACAAATGCGATAATTCTTGAACAACTTGGGTGTCTAAGCATTAGTGTTATATCATACAAACAATTTCATCGTTTAAAATAGTAGTTACATGCTTCATAGTACTTTCTAGGTTCGTATTCATGACGTAAAATTTGTAACATCTTAGAGCTATAATGAAATACAGCATTTGAAGCTCCATTTTCTTCCTTAATCATTTTTATTAAGGTTTCGATTAAGTATTCATCATAATATTTCATTTACATATGACTTTTTCATTAGATACGCATTGTTACGTATATATTGAACTAAATCATCCTCCATTACGAACAATAAGCTTATTGTAACCGAATTTAATCGTATGTTTTCCAAAAATATCAAACATATATTAATGCACAAATGATATAATTAAAAATATTAAATTTATTTATATATCATAAATTTTGACTCTAAAAATTGAATATTTTTTCAGAAGATTCTGAATGTAAATTATGCAAATAACTTAATAAATGGATTATTTTATCATATTCCGATTTTTTGTGGTATCATCACACAATAACCATCATTTAGGCTATGTAGTAATATACATATAAAGAATTAATTTGTGATTTTTTAAACGTTTAAATTTTATATAAAATTAATAATCAAATATTTTCCCTGCATGATATTTTTTGTCAAAAACAACTATTAATTGGCTTGTAAGTATCTCGGAGACTATCGTCACAAATCAATAGTTGAAACTGATTTTAACTTTAGTCAGTCAGCATTCTGCATTATCATGTGATAGATAAGTTAGAGATCCAGAATCAACAATTATTAGGCATTAAAGTATTTATTTTCTATCTATTAGAATAAACAAATTTTTCTGAGCGTATCAGATTGATATAGTAATGAGCTAATGGATATAAAATTGGAAAATACACTTAGAATTATGTCACCTATAATTAATAATCATAAATATGTTTTCCTGTTTTTTTTTTAATAGACTTACATAATTATTGAGATAAATCATACAATCAGATTCTAGAAATCTACAAATATCGCTATATTGTACTTCTTGCCAGTTTAATATTATTAACATTATTTACAAAAAGACCTATTACCTACATAATAAACAAATTTATGATTAACACATTTTTTCCTATAACATGAACTGTTAATTAAACCGTTTATAAGCCAGTAGATATAAAAAAATTCAAAAAAATTCATTTTTTTATAGTTTATTTTAAAAATGTTATTATTAGCAAGGTTAAAATACTCATTATATTGTTTTATTAGCATGTAAAATATAGATTTCAACTTTTTTTACTCATTTTAGTTATTTACATACCCTAAATGTTTTCAAAATATCAACAAGTGATCCAACTACCAGCATATTAACATTGGACTATAATGTTTAGTAATAGTTAATCCCTAAATAGTTATCTATGATCATAACAGAAACTATAAAATGAGTATAAATTATAAAAAAAATAAGCCATTCTTAGTTAAAATTTTTACAATATTATATAATCTTTAAAAGCATATATAAATAAAACTATATAGTTAAACTTACAAGTCCATTTTTTTCTCATAATTAAATCTATTTTAAATTATTAATGGCCATAAAAACATTTATGTGTAGTATTAATTTAGAAAAAAAGGATGAAAAATAACAACACGCACATTTTTGACTCAAACCCGATCACTTAACCACGTGGACAAACGAAATTTGAACTAGCAAAATGCAGCGTGTTGGTATTTGTATTAACAGATTTGTTGTTAAATCTAGATACTTTATTATAAATGAAAATAAAAGATTTCTATTTTCAAAATCTACCCAAGATGATCCAAAAGAGAGTAGTGAAAAAAATAACAAAAGCCATACTGATGAAAATGATCCTGAAAAATTAATAAATAACAATGAAACAACTGATGAAAATATATCTGAATTAAAAGATAAGAAATTGAATGAAATTTCTGTTTTTAAAGAGAAAATAGAAAAACTTGAACACCAGCTTAAATATGCTGTTGCAGAGTTAAAAAATATACAAAATCGTGTCAAACAACAAGTTGATGAAGCTAGAGATTTCGGTGCATCAAAATTTATAAAAGAAATTTTTGTTATTGCTGACACATTGGAAACTGTAATAGACAAAACCCCCAAGGCTTCCTTAGATTCAAAGCCTTCGTCTGATGAAAGCAAACAGTTACAATCAGATCTTAAGGACTTATTTGTCGGTGTTGAAATGACTAATTCAATGCTACAGAAAGCATTCAAAAATCACAGTGTGGTTAAATGTAATCCTCTTGGGGATGATTTTGATCCTAACTTTCACTTGGCTAAGTATGAGGTAACTTTATATCTAATTTATTGTATAATGCTTATATGTAATACTAAAATTATTTGATTTTCATCCTTAAAATTCTATTTTGTTCTTTAAATGTGTAATAATAAATTTTTTTGTTATCATTAAATTATGTATAAATAAGCATTATAATTTTCACTCTAAAACAATCATTTATTTTAATTTTTTCTCATTTCTACCTCAATTAACATCAAAATAAATAGTTTAACAAGTTTACATTGTTACAAATTAATAATTGTACTCTTGTATTTTATTTAATAAGTGTTAGATTATTATTTTCCTGAATTCATAAAGATTATTAAAATAAAATTCATATACTATAATAAATCTTATATGTATCATTGTATTTAGATACCCAAGAACTCCTCAAAATACCCACCAGGGAAAGTCGGCGAAGTTATTAGAGTAGGCTACTTATTCAATGGCCGATTGCTCAGAGCGGCTGAAGTTGGTGTTGTCAAAAAAGAATAGAAATTTTACAATAAATTCATTTTAATTAACTACTATTTTAAATTATTTTATGTAATCAACATGTTGTTCTGTTTGATGCCGCTATTTTATGATTTCATCTAATGATAAAACATCATAAAAATAAATATAGCTATAGTACTATAGATTGAATAATACAATGCCTACTATTTTTTAAATAGAAAAGGCCGGTTATAAACTATCCCTCTTTTTTCATGATTTGTACCACTATGTTTACATGAACCAACTAAGACGATTGGAATGTATAGCGCCTTCGGAGATTATCGCGGTACTTGCTTATGGTATCGCGCCTGCGTTATTTGTTGAACCGAAAATCCACTGAGCTGTTAGTTCCGATCCTAAAGGCAATTTGAAGTTGTATACCCTATACATATATCCTATTAAAATTTAAGTTTTTATTTTAATGAATGAACAACCCGTTGATATGGCAGCACCAGTTGGATCATCTCGTTATGAAAAAAGTTTAGGTCTAATGGCCACAAGATTTGTTGCTCTACTACAAAATGCTGAAGGTGGAAGCTTGGATTTAAAAAAGGCTAGTGATATACTTAATGTTAGACAGAAAAGAAGAATTTATGATATAACCAACGTTCTAGAAGGTATTGGGCTCATCGAAAAAAAGTCAAAAAATGTTGTTCAGTGGCGTGGATCACTACCAAAAGATGAGGAAGTATATGGCTCTGAAATGAAAAATAGACTGGAAATTATTAAAAATGATATTAATTGTATGAAAAAATTAAATTCTCAATTAGATCTATTTATTGGCTATGTTGAAACAAATCTCAAAAATATCATGGAAGATATTGATACAAGAGATAAGACTTATATTTCTTATAAAGAATTAAAAAATGTTATTCCCAATGATAGGTCTGTTATGTTGCTTCGTGCACCAAATGGAACATCACTAGAGCTTAGAAATAATCCCAATGATTACTGTCTCTCTCTAGCAGCTCCAGAAAATCATCCCATCGATATTTATCTTGTTGATCAGTCAGTGGATGAAAATCAAATATCAAATGGTTCTTTTATAAAATCTAGTATGACAACTGAGGATAATCATGATATCAATGATCCTGTGTCTAACGTCAATCAAGATGGAAATACTTGTGCCACACCATCCAAATTAGATACGGAAAATTTGGTATCTTCTCAAGAATTTTCATATAATTCACCTGAAAAGAACTCAAATTATACTCCACTTAAAAAATTACAGTACGAAGGTTTCAATGATAACGCTTACAGTTTGGAAGGTGGTGAATTCTTAACAAGTCTCTGCAACCGCGTCAACTTACATGAACAATTGAATCTTTTCTATTCTACCTCTAGTAAATAAAGTTTGTATATGTTTTTCCATTCTGTCAACCAAATCTATTGCATTTATTGTCGTTACGATAACACATTAAAAACACTGTTTTAATACCAGTTTACTCTACTGGTGTAAAAAATTCTACATATTTTCAAACTATTTCTCTATTTACTTTATTTAATTTTTTTTCTATACTTTTTTTTGTTGCTTTAATTTTTTTAATGTAACATTCTTATTCTATCACATTTAATTAAATATGTACATTTAATTAGATATGCATAATGTGTTTTCCAATTATTACATTTTTTCTCTACTCTATATGGTTGCAAATTTTTATGCAAAAAAAAATAATTGATCTTTTTCTGAATCCAAGCAACCAATGGTGAGATGGGTACTGATTCAATAGCCTATCTACAACCGTTATATACTGAAATATATTAAGTGTTGATTGAATCTAGCCTAGCCGCTTTATTCATAGCAGCTAAAACCATTCAATCAACATTTGACTTATAATTAACCTTCTTATATGTTGTCCAATATGAAAATTAGGTAAACAGTAGTAATCAGCTCAAAGCCTTTCCAACTCTAAGTTTAATATGACACAGTTCATCATGCCATTATACAAACCAATATTACGGAATGAAACATACCTAAAATACACATAGATGCTCGCTTTACATTTTTATAACTTATCAATCAATTTTTTATCCATTTTTTATCAAATAAAAACATAACAAAGAATTGCATTATTTCTGAATATTGATAAATGCATGATTTTATAAGGAAAATATACAATTATTATTACTAGTTTGCCATCCAAATACGTATAAGGCCGTCTCTTCCAGCACTACACACAATATTTTGATTTGGGTGGTGACATATTGATAATATCTCCTTATCATGTAATTTCATTGAAAATTCATAGGATGAATTATATGTATGGATAATATCGATATTTTTTGATTCAGATGTCTGATTATTATTGTTTGTTTGCTTTTGTATATGAAAGCAGAGAAGTTGGTTGTCTTGATCGACAGCATAGCACCAATTGCGCATAGGCGATACGACTCCGCACAAGTATTCTATTGATTTCTGTTGCTTTTCTGGCTTTAAACTATTAATGATCTATACAAAATACAAAGTAAAAATGTTTTAATTTTATAAATATACTTCACCATTATTGCTCATTATATAGAGAAGGGAAGAACGGCAACACACAATAAAATGGTCATTGGAAATCCATTGAAGGCAGTTAATAGGGTTTTCTACTCCAGCACTGCCGTGTATAGTCTTAAGACATTCACCACTACGGTAAGACCAAATTTTAATATTTCCATCGCTTGAACAAGAAATAATAGTAAAGCCATCGTTAGTCAAAAGAATATCATTCACGTAGGATGTGTGGCCAACAAATTCACGCAAACATCTTCCACTTTTAATTCCATGAATTCTGTAATATTTAATTTATGTAATCTTAAAAAAAAAGTTGGTAATTTTAGATACCTTATAGTATTATCACAACCACCAGAAATAATGTGTGTTTGGTCTCTATTAAAAAGAACAGTGTTAACTCCTCCATTATGAGCTTTATCAAATCTCTTCAAGATATTACCAGTTTCAATATACCAAACCTATATTTAAAATTTCTTTATTAACTTAAATGAAAAAAAAATTACATATATTTTTCCTTCTTTATCCGCTGTTAATAGCATGTCTGAATCATGGGAAAATGATATGGCAGTAATAGCTGATTCCATCAGCATAAAATTATCCTTTAAAAAATATAAAAGTAACCTTAGCAACATAGATAATAATAACTTGTTGCTGATAAATAAGGTCTGTTCTAAGCTTTCCAGTTTGATAGTTCCAAACCTCAATGAAACCATCTGAACTGCCTGATACTAAATATTGGCCATCAGGAGAAAACAAAACCACTTGTGGGTATACATTCTTTGAAAACTAAAAAAAAATGTTATCTCTATTTTAATAACATTTGAATATTACTTTTATTTCTTTTGACATTTGTGTTGGATATGTTTCAATAACTGTTGATTTTATAAGTGGTTTATTACGAAACAAATCTAAATACTGGCATGGAGGTAGTATCCCACGTCCATGTTGATATTTTAGAGCTTGTGCAATGAGTGTTAGTAAACGTGATGGTTGTACTATATTTATTTCCTCTTTCAAATCTATTTATAAGCTATAATTAATATTTACACTTTAAATAGCATGCATACTATGGGCTATTATTTGACGACGTTTTTCTTTAGTTACTCCAGTTGAATAAACCTATTAAAGTATAAAATAATTTAATTAGACACAATAACTATTAAATTAATTTAATACATCTTTTGGATCAAAGAATGACTTATTAATGATATTTTCTAATTTTTTATAGCGTTCATTGTTGGAGAGTCTCAACAATTCCATTGGCTGAGTTTTTCGCAGTAACAATCTAGCGGTCTCAATCTCACGAAGTTCAACAAGTTCAAAAATAATCTTTTTACAATCATTTCAAAGAATATTACTATAAAATTACTTGCTCATATACATCAAACAATTTTTCATTAGGTATTTTTAAATTTTGTAGTGATTGTAAAACAATATCCCAATGTCCATTTTTTATATCTTTCATAAATGCTTCTACGTTTTCTATCGTATTAAGTGATATTCCTGTTTCTTCCTATGTCAAACATGATATTTTTAATAAAATAACCTATTTAGATTAACTTGAATTGCTTCCAATGATTTAAAAAGTTTATTTTCTTTTAAATATTGTTCTATTAGATGTATGATACTAAATAAGTTGAGATGTGAATTATATATCAAAAATTACTCGGATGCATCAATCTCTAACGACATAGTTCATGTGAATTTCTATGCGCATTATTATGCGCATGACTGTGTTTGAAATAATTTCTATCTATTTACATCCAAATAGACTATCGCATATTACATAAATAATGATAATACAAACAATTAATGACTACTACTATTCGGTCTAATTTTAACTATTTTTAAGGGAAGCAAGCATTGTTCTGCGCAAGACCATGCGCAATTCATGTTGGTAAAAATTTTGATTAAAGTATGTGATCTATATTTTTTTAATATATGTGTTATATTTATATTCTAGTTTGATATTTCATTTTATTTTATAATAAGTAACGAAATAACTAACTAATTTTTAGTTTTAAAGTTTCAAGGAATAAAATCCATAGCCATATAGACTATTCATTATATGCATTTACATTTTAATAATTTTTACTTTATATTTTAAAAATATCAACTTAATTTTCTATTTTATTATAGAATGATTACTATATTTAGTTATAAATGTAGGTTATTTGAATAAAGATCAACACATCCATAAGACTGACTATATATAGAAATAATAATTAGCATACATCCAAACTCATTGTATACACTTTAATGTGACTAATACTGCATAAATTCATTATCATTTTGTATTAAACTACTAATATGGAAAATAATATAGCTATTACCTTAATGATTTATTCTATATTTTTTCGATGATAATTATTGTTTAATATAATCAAAATATTGGCAATTATTTATCAGAATTTTTTATTTTATGCATCAATAGAAAAAACATTAACATATTCTACTATATATAGAGTATTAGTTATAGCATTGTTTAGTAGTGTTACAAAAAAATTGCTGGATCAACATTTTATAATTATCACAACAAGCTACTAACGCTAAGATAAATGTCACAAATTAAATTATAATTTCTGTAACTAAATATCATAAGTTTTTTGTGTTCTTTTTGAAAATATAAATTGATAAGTTATTCATTGTTAAATTGCTGCCTAACTGGCGGGAGCGGATGCCTTCACACTTGGATTAATTAATTGCTGTCCACTAACTTGGTTGTTGTTGGTTGCTTTCTATAAAAATCATTAGTAAAATTTAATGAAAATGATTGAAAATTAAAATTATATAAATATATATGGTTATTAATGCTATATTTCATTATAATTATATTATACCTTAACTAATAAATTTAGTTAACAGTAACTTTTAGTGATATACTGACAAATTAAAGTATTATTTTAATTCAATATATTAATCATTATAAAATATAAAAAGATTATTGAAATGATTTGCTTATTTCTGCAAATTCATATTATCTTAACTAAAAGTATATTACTTTTTATTATATATATAGCATCACTCATATATATTTGATGGTAGAAAAATAAATAAACATTATCCATATATTATAAAAAATTATTTCTTTATACATATGAGTAAAATTTTTTATTTTATATGGATTAATGTTTCATCTCATGAATTCACATTAAAATATAAAAAAAACCATTTAATTTTACATTAAAATATCATAAAATTAGTATAAAAATCGTATATTTTTAATTTTTTATGATTGATAGTAATAAAAATATTTTATTTTGATAGAATTTAAACTTTTAAGTAAATAATTTTATTATATGCATATATAACGACTATTATGACTACGCACGGGATTGCTCATCTCAATTTACCATAAAACTTTCATCGGCATCAGGACTTGGAGATAGTTTGTTGCGTTTGAATTGATTATTATCATTATCTGATTCTGAACTTGATGATTCATCACTATCTTCATCACTTTCTTCATCAGAATCGTCTAAGTAAATCAATAGTTAGTTGTACAGTAAAATTCTGTTTAATGCATCCATATTTGTATGTATATATCTTTAGAAAACAATTTTCTTGTATATAATTATTTTTAAAAGCTTTTTTAATAATTTAAAAAGAATACTACATAAAATAGTTGATATTATCTCAAATTATGTTGTTAATTTATGAAACAAGTATCTAAAACATTGTTTTAAAGTTTAATAATTCATATATAGCATAGATATTACATTTTAAATAGATAAATACATGTTAATAGCTATTATATTAACTAGCACACATTTAAATGCGCTTTTTAATATTGCGCATGTGCTTGTACAAATATAGACTTATCAGTGGTGGTAATAAACGTAACAAGTTTAAGTGTATTACCATCATCGTCATCGTCATCATCATCATCCATGTTATCATCTAAATCAGTATCTTCAGTATCTTCATCTTTATCTAATTCTGCTTCATCAACATCTTCATCAGAAGATAGGATGTTGTGTCGAACTTGGTTTTGGGTCTGTCCCTGCACAGATTCTGAATTGGAATCACTGCTTACTGGGTTTGCTTCAACAAAACCAAATCTGGTCAATTTGAGAGCTATATCGAATTGATTTTATTTAGCGTTTAATTTATAAATAAACTTTATCAATGTAAATTATTACCATTTAAAGCAATCAAAACAAATATTATAACATATCCTTTTAGAGAGATCATATTTTTGGATTTTACAAGTACTTTCTATTATTAAATAGATTACAATTTCAACAAATAACAAATTGAAACTGTTGACAATATTTCGCAGCTTGTATTAACACCTATCTACCAGAATGCTATCGATCACCTATTGAAACCGCTTTGAACAATCAACACCGTAGAGATTATAAAAACACTTTTACTATTTAATAATTTCAAAAATTAAAAACATATTTATATGAAAAACACTTCAGAATTCACATATCTAATGGAAGTATTAATTTGATTATTAAAATTGAAAATATTCATAATAATTATTAAAAAAATATATCTTAGTATCTTTAAGTTAAAAATAATTTAGATTGAATAATTATTTGTTTTTAGTATTAAAATAAAATTGTCGGATATAGTCATTTAGTGTATTGTAAAGCTCCTGCGCCCTGACCATAGCCGTATCCTTTGGGACCGAATTCTTTAGCGTAACAACCTAAACAATACAGTTAGTATTCTATTTACACAGCTTATAAATTATTGATTATGGTTTTATGTTTAGATATACTTTTGCAATAGATTTTATCTTCTTTATTACACAATGTTGTTGAATCTAGTCTTGTGTTACATACTGAGCATGTGAAACATGATTTATGAAATTTCTATCATACAAAATTTTATCATTATATCACTATACTAGTTAAATATACTAGTATACCTTTCCTACGGCTCGAACCTCTTCAGCCATATATACTGTTTTTCCGCATTTAGGACATGCATTTGGTCCATTGTTTTGAGTAGATTGACCTGTATTTGCCATATCTGATGTAACTGATTCACTCTTTTTTCTGCAATTAGTACACTGTAGCTTACCTTAATAATTAGTCGTTAAACAAATAGTACAGCTTATATTTTAATGGGATTAAAACATCATTTATATATGATTACTGATTTGTTATCAGTATGAAAAACATTTTCTATCTATTGTTGTATATTAACACATACCACAAACAAAATGACCATTCCCTGCATCTAACCGACGGTTGCAATCACTGCAAAAACCACAACCTCTGTGAACTTTCTTTCCTTCAATTGTAACTTCTTCTGAAAAATAAACAGTCTTATCGCATACCTCACATATAGGACCACCTCCAAGTGGCATTTCAATACAAAAATCATAACTTGATAATAATCCCAATTACTAGTCACAGTTTAGTGGATATCATATTTTAAATCTTCTTATTTCTACTGATAAAACAAAATATAAAATTATTTTAAGGTTTATTAAATTGAAAATGTTTCTTTTGAAACTTTATGAATTAAAATTTATTTTATAGATAAAAATTAAATGAAAAACTAATAACGCCATTACTTTCACTATAAAACAGAGTATAATCTTTTAGCCACTTAAGAGATTGTTAGTGAGTCTCTCATAAAAGTATAACATTAATTTTCATTTTTTACTCATAGAATGAACTAATAAGGTTACATATTAAATAATTAAAACTAAATTTTTATACCAAAACAACCTATCCCTTACTCTGCAAGTTTCATTAACCAAAAATGTAACAACATTCTAGAATTTTTTATTTCAAATTTGAATGGTAATATTTCTTAATTTATTTACAATTTTTTCGAAAAATTTTAATGTTTTCAGTACGAACAAGTTCGGTAAATCTAATCCAGTGATTAGGCCCTGGGTGTACCCACTAATTAGATCATACCCTTTATATCGATATAATTTCACTTTAAATATATTTTAATCCATTCTTTTTTATTGATAGCATTAAATTAGTTATTTTCTAAGTTTCATAATATGTAATTATAAATTTTGTAATACTGCTAGAGAGCTCAATGTGCCTAATTACTAGTTTCTAATTATAATTAGGAATTCACACTTGAAAATCCACTCGTTTTAAGCCTATTTATTTTAATTTTTCAACACTTGGCATAAAATGTACATGTATATTATAATGTATAAATAGGATTCCATGACCTTTCATTAATCTTTTAGATAAAAAATGCAATTTTATTTATCATTCATTTATAGGATCTATATTTAAATTATTAGAATAGTTACTGAATAATAGCTCTATCTAGTAACTTTTTTAGTCAAAGTTCGAAAGACAAAAATTAGTTAACCATAGCAGTAAAGGATAACAAAATAGTTTAAAAATATCATTTAAATAATACTCATTCATTATCATACTCTAAGGTATAAATGTTTTATAGCAAAAAAAATGCATACACCAAGATACGAACTTCTTACTCATGGGGTAATTAAAAATAAGGTTGCGCGAGTGAGTTGTTAGATTAAAAATTAGTCACCATTTTATTTAATTAATTTTAGTTAAAAAAATATGATACTTTTAATCACTTTGATGTGTTTTATAATTGATAATACTATCACATCAGTCAAAACAAGGTTACTTTTTCTGGAATGATGGTGTAGGCTTGTATATCTTAAAATTTATAATATAAATGCTAAAAACATATCTTCCATTCTAATTTATGTAATAATTGTAAAAAAATCATTAAAATTAGGTATTTTTAGTAATATGACACAAAAAAACATATAATACCAACACATACCAGAGCTATAACACAGTTCTCCCATTCAAACAGTGGCTTTGCAAATAACTTTGAAATTGATATTTTTTACATAATTAATATTAGTTTCACAATTTCTAATACCTTTATATATAATTTAAATGTATTTATATCGTTTTTCCCCATTATTATTAAATTAAAAAGTACACCATTATATTATACATGTGGAATAATTGATTAGAAAAAAATAGATTTAATAAAACAAACTTACCGTAAATAATAATAATCAAACACTTATAAAAATTAAATCCATTTTCTATAAAAAAAAGATGTACATATAGTCAGGAACACATCGTACATCAATTTTCACTTATTTGTGTGTTCGCGCATGTCAAAATAAAAATTAGTTAACACATATTCTATTCCATTAAAAGATAATCAACTATTTTAATTTTATTTTTAAATGCCCAAAATCTAGTTTTTAATGATTTTCTAAAAAAGAATGGTTGGTCAAGTAAAGCTCCTCCAACATATTTGTCAATATCGGCTATATCTGAATCTGCACTATCAGTCGAGGTAGAAATTTCACTAGAACTAGAAGATATGGATTGTTCTGTAGGTGTAGTATCATCTAACTCTAAGGTAGATGGCAACATACCAACCACATGGATAGCAACTTCTCTAGCTCTAGCTCGAATAAATTCCTCACTGATTGGCGTAATAGTATCATCTTTACAAACAACAACAAGTGCCCCAATTCTTCCAAATGAAAAAAGAAATGGGGCACTTCCTATAGTATTAGGCGAATTCCAATGACAATAGTAGCCTAGATAGTGGTTTTCGGGGATGGTTATAGCAAAAAAATTGTTTATGGTTAATTTTTCAGAGACCTGTGTTTCCAGCATATTTAATTTTTTTTCAATTGTATCCAACTGAACATTAAAATCTTTTATAATGTGCCTAGTTGTCTTAAGATCATTATATTCAAATGAAACTTTTTCGAGAGGGCGAAATTCGTAATTTTTATGAATATCACGTGAAGCCATTTCCATAATTTCTGAAAATGTTTTAATAAATTCATCAGTTTTTGCAGTAAAATCTGTTTGACAGCTTATCTGCATTATTAAAACACGATAAAATATTATATATTAACAAAGAAATTTTTACTTTGGACATAACAGCGAAATTATTTTGTGCATTCACAGTGATACCAACCAAACCAGGTAAAACATCACACATTTCTCTAGTTTCATTTCCCATGTTATCATTACAGTTACTTGATTTACTAATAATATATTTAATAGCCTCTTCATGATTATTGTTGCAATGCTTTAGAGCTTCCAGACATAATGATATTCCTACACCTGTTTTACGGCGTAGTATCTTAATCTGACTCATCAGATCATGATAAGATGGTTGAGTTAATGTGAAAAATCTTTCAAATTTTTTAAAACACATAAATTTTTGATAGAAAACAATTCTAAACATCTTATCACCAGAATGCTCACCGATATTTTATGTTTGCGCATACCAATTAAAAATTTTTTTACTCATTTTCAAATGCCAACATTTTTAGTAAAATATTACATTATGAGTTAAATTTAATAAAAGGATGGAGATTTATTGCATTACTTGTAAAAAAAAAAAGTTTTTTTATTAAATAAAAAATTCTAATTCTCTTATGTATCTGAATAATATGGAGATATTTTAAAAATTATTATAAAGTTTTACATGATTTTTGTTGTTGTTGAAAGTATGTTACATAAAAAAACACCTAACTAGATTCAATTGTGGGCTAACCACTTTTTTTGGTCACGTGACAAGTCCGGTTTAGTTTTGGGGGAGATGCCATTAGATGGCAAAGAGGAAATTTATGAAGAACTTTCATCATTTGGATATGCATGTAACAGCGATATTATAGATAAGTGTATTTATTTTTTTAATTAAAAAATATTATCTATAATCAATCTACATTTATTTTAGTGTATACATTAGCCCTACGACATAATCTGAATGCAAGAGAAATATCTGATGAGTGGATAGCATACATATATTCCAATAATATAATTGAAAATGATTTAAATAAAGAAATTGAAGCATTCAATACAAAAGTTTTTTATGAGTGGTTTATTATAATATTTTTTACTGCTTTTTTAAATTAGTTAGTACAAGAAATAACTAAATCAAAGCTTAATGATACTTTTACTAATATTGGCAATTTGCCTACACCCAATTTTAACTTTGACATCAATGATAACGATAGATCTAGTCAACTATTACTAAACAAGAGTAATTTGTCATATCTTTCAGATTCAGAAAATGATGATTTAATGTCCATCTATGGCATAACACCACTACAGGTCAATATTGTTTTATATTTTATTGTAAAAATATGGAATTTATTGTTAGTGTCAAAAAAGTCGCTCCAAAATCCTTTCTCAAAGCAATAATAGCATAATTATTTCACCCATTGTAGTAAATGACCATAATGAATCATTGCTAAGTCCTGGTTGTGGAAATAGTCAAAAATTAGCAGAAAGTCAAGCTAGCACCGGTCAAACACTTGAAACGTACTACCATAATAAAAATTATGAAACAACCGTTGCTTATTTTTCAGAAAAAACTACCATTACGTGGGATAAAAACTCATTTCAAAATATTACAACCTTCCATCATAGTTATATGAATCAATCATTAAAGACAAAAGCATTATTGATCAACAAAAACATAATTACTATTGCTGATGAAATTAAATTACATCAAGGCCTTAATTTTGATTATTTTCACCCTATTTTTCTACCTTCCTATATTTCCAATTCCAGCGATAAAAATTTAGACTCATATACAGAAGATTCTAAAGAATGTAATGTTTATTTACGTGGAAGAATTTGTAGTCAGAAATCAGATAATAAACTTGAGCATAGTCATATTTTTTTGGAAGGGTGTATTGATATTTCAAAAGGCAAACGTATTCAGCTCAATATAAATAATGCTCATATTAATTATTCATTGTTTCCTGGTCAAGTATATTATTTGATTTATTTTTTCATGTGTGTATTTACTGTAAAGGTTGTGATTGTTTATGGCTATCATGATAAACATGAAAAAAATATTTTCCATGTTGTTAACATATACTTTGTATATATTATCACTTAAAATTACAATTTTAAGAGTTTGTTTTTAAGGAAAATGCATTGCTTAATGTTGGTAAAAGACTTGAAGACATTGATTTAGTTCATTTTCAGTGTAATTTATATTGCATACAAATTTAATTATAATCATATGAATTTTTTTTCTATTAGCCAGTTCGTGTAGTTTTATAGTTGTGGCTGGACCGTTTATTGTGATGGATCCTTCTAGTAATAACACCAACAATAATGGGATAGAAACATCAAACTATATAAAATGTGACTTTTTAAAGGAATTGGCTATATTTATCGGAGAATCTAAAATTAAAACAATTATTCTTACTGGACCTTTCATTAAAGTAGAAAATGATCAATTAACTAGTACATCCAATAATAATACGTGTATATTTTCCCAATGCTATGAACAATTATTTATTGCTTTAAACTCAATGGTTGTAAAGTAGGTCAATTAATAAAGAATTGGTTGAGTTGTATTAAGTTTAACTATTGTTTAGATTGAATATAGACAACCTTATATTAGTTCCATCAACACAAGATTTACATACTACACATATCTATCCAATTGTAGCATCATCTATTAATGATATATTTAGCGATAAGTTAAAATCTACTTTTTCAAATAAAATATTCAATAAAGTATTTAATTTTTACTATATTCTAACTAAAATTGACTTACATGCATAATGATATTTAGAAAATATTCTTTTCAAGTTGTCCTACATTATTTGAATTGAACAATGGCTTATCAATAGGTATTACAAGTGTTGATGTTCTCCATAATTTAAGCTCATTTGAACTCAATAATATTGCTCCATCAAACCAATCAGATGATCGTATTACGCGTCTCATTAAACATTGTTTCCATCAAAGAAAGTAAATTGTTTTATAAACAAATATTATTATAGATAAAACATTAATTTCTATTTTCGTTTAAGCCTATATCCACTATATCCATCTTATCAAAAAATCAATCTAGATCTATCAATTAATGCTAATTTTGGTAAGCCATTCAATTCCAATGGCAAACTTCCACACATTTTAATTATGCCATCTAATCTAAAACATTTTATTAAAGTATTTTTCTTTTATATATATAATTCAATTTATTTTTTTATGAAGAATGTTAATGGTTGTATTGTAATAAATCCAGGAAGATTTATTAAAGGCTACTCACTTGGTTCATATGCTAAACTCTTTCTAACTTCAAAACTTGATAATAATCACATAATAGTGGATACAGAAGAATCATTTATTGAAATAATTAAAATATAATCGTCTAAATATTGTTACAATATGCCAATCTTCATGTATCTATCTATATGTATTGTATATTATTACCATCCTATTATTTTTCACATTTCTTAGAAATAATTACTCATTTAATATTACAGATTTAAACTTGCGATTTTTAAAGTATTGTATTTTTATTCATCTGGTAGTATATGGCTTGCTATATTTAAACTAGTAATGATGGGAGTAATGTTCATTTTTTCATAATAAAAATCCATACTTAAAGTGTATCAAAGCTTCATAAATATGTTTATTACTATTAATATATAAAAGAGCACCTAATTTTTAATTTTTTTCCTGTATTTTTGGTTCATGTAGCTTTCACATCACCTAAATCTAAATAGCTATGGTTTTAAATAATAATTTATGCATTAAATATAATGAATTTATTGTCTTAACTGTAATATGAATAGTGTTTTTAAAAAAAACTAAGATGTTGCCTAATAAATAAATCTACTAAACACACCTTAGCTAGGGTTATTTTTCATTAAATAATTATTAATATGCATATTTTATTTAAATTACACTGTTATGTCAAAAAATAATTCAACAACAACAATAAAATTTCAAGGTTGAGATCTTTTATTTTACACTTAACAAAATTTGAGTATTGATTAAGAATGAGGTGTATAGCCATATAACGTCGGCTCCATAAACAGATTTCATTGCTCATTGTTATTTTTATTACTTACTGTATACATAAAAACCACTTAAAAACTGCAAATATAGCTTTAAAGAGTCCAAGTAAGCCTTAATATCACACCTCATTGAGAACCCATAGCTATTCATCCTACAAAACTATACAAGTAGAATCCATTATGATATTACATACTAATAAAATAATCAATTGCTTCCTTCATAATTTATAATCAGGTAATTATGGTGAATGACACTACCCAACGAAACTGCCGGTGAAATAATTAAAAAAGGTAGCAATCAAAAATACTCTAACAACACCTTACACAATAATCTCAAAAATAGACATCAAATGTGTTCTAGATATCATCACTCTACTAAATAAAGTAGCGCTCCGTATCTAAAGAACAACTTAAAAAAAAATTATGTTTCGAACGTCTCATAATCAAACAAATATATTCTCAATATAAAACAGAAAAGAGTCCTTATAATAGTATTAAAAAATAGTAAATTATTTGATCAAAATCTATTACATCATTAGAACAAAATAATACGATCTAGCACTAAGAACTTATTTTACAGTACAACAAAACTTATCAACTACTAAATAAAACATCAGAGAATACAACTAATGAAAAATAACAATAACAAGATCTAATTTAAACAAATACCTTAATAATTATAGGCCTAATTTAGTGCGTCTCCAGTGGCGTCTTTTAGCATTGTATCTCATGTTATTTTTTTTTCTTAGCCTCACAAAATTAGGAACCGGTCTGTTTTGTCGTTTTTTCTTTGCAAGACACTTTTTTAATTTGAAACTTTTGTGAGCACTCTATGCAAAGAAGCAATCAAATTATCAACACATAAAAACATCTACCATACCATTACAACAATCTGCACGAGAACCGTCAGTGAACGAAAGTTGCCGAAAACTTTATTTTGATTTTGCGTTGTTGCCTATTCTTTTTGTACATTAATGTATTGATATTAGTTATTTAATATGGATTCTGAAATTAATTATATAGCTCAATTTTAATAATTATTTTAACATCCTTATATCTTTTTGCGCATGATTCAACATGTATTGTTGTAGTGTGATAGTTAATAATAATGTATTATAATTTGTGTGTTATCATCTATTTATTTCATAAAAATCTTCACTTTAATATAGAAATTAATGTAAACGCCAATTTATAGATAAATTTATATGTGAGTTATCCTACCCTAAGCAAGGTTATGCATTGGAATGCCGCTAACAGTTATTTCCTTGATTATTCAAGAATTAGAATATTAGTAAAATATAAAATAAATTATATTTGAAAGTAAATTGATCACTAATTGGGCTAGGCTTTAATTATTACTTTCAAATAGTTTCATGCAAATAATGGATATTGATTAATATAGTTAAAAATTGCTTTTAAAATTTAATAAAACCCCACTATTTTCACAATTTCAACACTAAATACTCATAAAATTGAAAAATCACTGAAATATTTACACTTTACTTGATAAAAACATTTAAATTTGAATAAGCTATTCCACCCAAATTATAATTATATTTTAGCTTTTAGTCTCATGCGAATAAGCGGATAATTTCTATCAAATAGATAATTCTTACATTTAACATCAAATCATAGTAAAAAAATTAGTTTATATTAAATACCCTACCACCAACTTTTCCTTCAATTTAGTAACGCATGGTTAAAATTTAGTAGGTATCCTTCTTTTAATATAGCTGTTATATTTGATACAGTATAAAATATCATTTTCTTACATATTTTTCTTTAATTTTAAGCTAAATTTACATACGAAATCGAAAAAACAATTCAAATGAAATCGTAGAGTCGACTCCATAGTAACGGAACATGTGCACACTATCGATCCGTCATCCATCGCATGCCAATTTTCCTCTAATTTATTTTAACAATTTAGAATTTTCAGCAAAGAACTTAATAACAATTATAATAAATAAAATATTTTAAAATATTAAATAATAAAATAACTTGTTAAGATGAGTATATATATATAAAATTATAGTCATATGTTAAATATTATGTGGATCCTTGTATTAGGTAAAGCCTGATTTGTAATTGGTAGTATAAGGTACGTAAATGAATAAACTTTTCATATAGTTCATCTAAATTGATGCAATCATTATAGAAGCTATTTATAATGTCCTATTTATATTTAAGTTATATTAATGAAAAATATACAAAAATTTTATACACATACCTCAGATTCGTTAATTATCATATTCATTCGATTTTTCAACCGTTCAATAAGTGAAGAAAGAGAAAGCTTTTGCTCACAATGTACTATAAAATTTTTAATCATAATATATGATAATAAATAACATTTCTTATCCATAAGTTTTTTTATGCAATCTCTCTTTTTGTCAATTTCAGTTAAAAGATCAGTTATATTTTGTTTTTTTATTTCCAGGTCATCCTTGTAGCTAAAATTGGATAAAGCTATTTGATGACAATTGTCTACTATTGTCGAATTTCTATTTTTTAAAAATTGAATATGCTATAACAGAATAAATTGAATGTAAATATCATATAGACACACTTTACTATTCTGCGCAATGTATTCAGTTAGTTTGGTGTTATCTTGAACAATATTAAAAAATTCTGGATGATTAAATATTTTTTTTGTAACTTCATCAAGATCATCCATAATATTTATATACTTTTGTTTTCCAATTAAGAGTAAAAATCGGCAACTATCAACAAATTTCGCTGTAATGATCAAAAATACCATTTATCGTTCAACATTGGTAACCATGGCGATCTTTTAAATTTTAAAAAATTCCATTATTTTTTCCTAAATTTTCTATTATAATTTTAATAAATGATCAAACATTCATTTTTTAAAAGAAAACTTATAATTTTTTAATTTTAAAGAATAATCTTATTATCTTAATTATAAAGTACATTAAAAGTATATAGCACCAAAGTAATTCAAGAAACATCTAACAAAAATCTAAAACTACATCATTCTGTAACTATCTAATTCACGCATTATTTATTTAGCTTCCAGTAATTTTTGATAACATTTTGAAATTAAAAAAAAAAATTTATTATCAAAAATGAATTATTATTACAGTCGAAATAAAAAGAATATCTGGAGAAGAATCAAAATAATAACTGCAATGAAAGAGATATGAATTAGTGTTTTTAACTTGTCCACATCCGTAACCCAATATTTCACATATTTGTAGGATATAATATTAGAGTTAAATATTTTTTTAACAAGTTAATCTAAAGTTAGAAAAATATAAAGATGGTACACCCACCCATATCACATATTGGCATGATGTAACTAATCAGTTACCATGAATATTATTGCATAGGATAGTTTAATAGTTGTCTGACACATTTAAACTATATAGAAAAACTTGAACTTTTATTATGATCCTTTAAATTTTATTAGTAGCCACATCGTGGCACATCATTGCTAAACTTAGAATGATACAAAATCTATTATAATATTCAAATAATAAATATATATGCAGTCCTTTAATCTAAAATTGTAATAGAATACATCAATTTGTCAGCACTTGAATCTTTTAACAATTATTTATTACAAATAAATCATATGATTTTGCTCTTATAATTTTCTTTATATGCTACATGCCCGTTAAAAAGTATGTACTGTAACAACATGATTAGATTTAGAAGAGCAAACCTATAGGGTTCAATAATATTACTCTAAATAGATAATTGAACATGCAAATTGTAAAGAGTTATTTAATGGGGCACTTAATAAGTGTGTCAGCAGTAAAGAATCCCTTGAAATTATCCTTTTGTAATGTTAGAGGTTGACCCTCATAAGTAGCGACACCGTGTTCGTTGACAGTTAATTTTGGAAGAACATTCTCGATAACTTTCTCTTTAGGATTTAAAATAGTATCAGGTTCATCAAAAAACTCCTTAGTACTCACCCAATCACCAATATTGCAATTCTCAGGAACATTTATAATTTCCACTTTTTCAGGAGTTGATGCACATAGTATCATACCTTCTGATTCTATTCCCCTCATCCTTAATTGTATTAAACATATAAAAATTATTACACATCTGAATAAAAAAAATACTTGACAGGTTTTAAGTTTGTAACAAATAAAGCAATACGATTCTATAATAAAAAGATAAATCATACAAAGATTAATGTGTATATATACTTTTATTTTTTCAATGGGTATATGATTTACTAATCCACTTACTACAGTTTTCATTTTTTCAGAGCCAAAATCAACTTAAGTATAAAAATTTAGAAATTTTTATTATGAACATTATAAATCAACCTTTTTCAACGTATAGTTTATCAGCATCAGGATGTTTTTGTACATCAACAATTTTTCCAATTTGAATATGAATTCTTGATAGATTCATTAATTTTTCTATATTTTTATATGATTTTTCAAAAAAAAAATACGAATTACGTTGTTTTACGGTTTTTTTATCCACCTTTGTATTATTTGTATTACTATTTGATTCTGGTGATATTTTTCCACTATTACCATTACCATTCTGTTTTTTAACTTCATTATTCGCAAAACTTTTCGCTGATGGAATATTTTCTATATTTATTTTATAATAATGTTTCATCATTTCAATATACCATAATATTGACAATCATAGAACATATATTCTTCTTTCAAATATGCAATCTCTTCTTTTAAAAATTTATTATCCTCTTCAAAATAATTTTTTAGTTCCTAAATTAAAATAGAAATTTTTAAAAAACTGCTTATCTACTGTAATAGACTGTGGTTCTATTGATAATTCTAAAATACATTCAAAAATTTATATATCAATTTTTATTATTAACTTTTATAAATTTTATCTAGCCTTTCAACGATCTTTGCATCCTGTGGTGGTTTTTTCTTAGCAAGATTCGCGAATGTGAAATAACTCAAGCTAGCCATAATAGCAATGCGAAATCGTCCCACGCAGATCACATTTGATAATCCCTCAAACTAATCTGGTGTTAGCTTATAGTTCATGGAAAATTCCTTTTTTTTAATACAATGACGACCATATTTTTTAATACATTTCTTTATAGACTAATATTACCTATTTTAATAGATATGTCAAATAATTTATAGTTCCAATTGCCGTTATCAGTCGGTAAATTTCAAAGTATTGCGCTATTAGAGATGACCGACTAACCGTGATAAATGTCCCGCTGCGCATGATTTATTTATGATAGTTGCTTGTTCAAGATCATTATTGAATCTATAAATTTATATTATCATCAATTTGAATTGAAAACCATATTTAAATTTTTGTATAGTTTTCATTTGATTTAATCTATCATAGGGGCTTTTTTCTTCTCTATAATAAACATTATGATCGCGCATTACTTGTATTTTTATTCTATTTTACTTACCAAGTGAAATAAACTAAAAAAAATAATTTATCATTTAATTCAAATGCACAAAAGTTTTATTTTACTAAATAATGGTTATTTTATTATTAAGGGCAACGCAAGCCCTAGTTATACAGTAGAGTTCGCATCGAGGTGATTAGGTACACAAAGTTATGCCGGTTTTGTATTAATTTTTAGCATTTTATCATAAATACTAGTACACATATAACCATATAGATTTTTTTGTGATTTTAATGTTATATTAATTGTAAAAACATTGATATATGCACAAGAATGATGTATCTATATTAGATTTGCATACGTGAGAGTTAGATTTGTCTCATAAATAAAGCTATATCAAAGAAATAAAGGGAAAAGAACAGTCAAATTGTCATTAAAACTACTTATAGATAAATCAATGTAAATTAACTGGGTAAAGTTTTGTAATTTCAAATAGTAATTGTAATAAGTTTAAGAAATTAGAAATTTTAATAATATTTTATACATAATAAATAAAATAGAATATGACTAGAACCTTAAAGGTTATATATAGTAGTGCCAACTCAATAAGGAGAAAATATAATGTCATTTATTTCCTTTTCATTATTTTTTTAATGCATAATACATATCATTAATCTAGTGGCTCTATCATACAAACTCATACAGATCACAAATCATTACAATATAGCCATTTATTTCTCATTAATTCCTGTTAAAATATGGCTTCAGTCTATGAAATTATGCCTTTTCTAGCCGAAAATAATACCGCTAATTATCTAAGTCTTAATTACGTTAATAAAATAGGAAAAAGATATCTTTATATCAATTTTTATTATCCTTAATTTATTTAGTTATTATTCTCTTAACGATCCCTAAGTAGTCAATAATACCAGGATATCTTCCACATTACGATATATATATCAACAACTTTATTTATATAAAACTATAGTTACACATACCCATACAAGTATAAACCTTTTTTTAATTATTGGAGCATTCTAACAACTCCTAAGAAAAAAAAGAGTCATCATCAACCATACACACCTAATTGCAACGCCTAAGCGATTCTCATTAAATAATGTTATCCTTTATTTTACCATATAGTAAACCAATTAAATCTTTAAAAGTCACTCTTTATCTATATAACTTGAATATTATAACAGGAAATCTTTGTAAACATATGATATGAAATTTTCATAAAGTATAAATTGTAAAATAAAAAGGAAATAAATGGATAAAGACCATTTAATTAGAAGAAAAATACTTACAGAAATTTTCAACTATCTAACAAGTCATAAAGATATGTAATAAGCCTATCAAGAGATGAGTTGTAGTCACTTTCATTGCTACTTTTAAATTCAAAAATTTTAGATTTGTCTTCAATGTAGTTATATGCTTCTTCAAAAAGAATACGAAAAAGTTCACAATCGATATTGTTTTTTATTTTTTCACTATTATAACCCCTAAAATCAATAACATTGTTTATAATAAAATAAATCTAAAAAATAGCATATGTATAGAGACCTATCAATGTAGCGCCTTTTCAACACAGCTGTATCTGCAGTAACCACAATAATTGCAGCTATATTTTCAGGATAATCATAGAAATCTACCCCATGATAATCAATTATCAAGCCATTTAAATTTTCAGGAGGATTTTTGAGCAATTGCTCAATATGTTCATTGATCTATAAAAACACAATCATATCAATACATATAATAATTACATCAACTTACCATATCTTCATCTATAAAATGTGATTCAAGTTTACTATCATAACCTAAAGTCATTTTTTTCGAAATACTGACAGCAGACACATCAACATGATACTTTCCAAGTAAATTTGCAAGATGTGAACTCAATTTTGTCTTTCCTACTCCAGGAGTTCCTGTAATTATAATATTAAATTTTATATTTTTTAGTTCTTCAGCACATTGTAAAGGTTGCAATTTCTCAAGCCCCATAGATTCAATTCTTCTATTTCGCGCATGCGTGTGTAATTATACTGATATAGGTAGATGGAATTACCTGATCTTTCAAATGGCCCAAAACCTCACCAGTTTACATTATCAGATGAATCTAATGAGTTATATATGATAGGAAGTGAAGCAGGAGCATATATGGGACTATTTCGTGGAGCTATTTATAAAAAATTTCCTCAATTATGGCGGCGACTGGCTACAGCAGATGAGCGTAAAAGAATATACACCTTGCTAGAAAATTCTAAAGTCAAGATCGCCAACAATATAACCCTAGTTAAAGCATCAGATATACAGAATATTGTATTGGGACATGCGGATGAATATCGCATAAAAAATACCTCATTTATAGGTATGAAAAAGCTTATTCATTTTAAATTAATTATTTTATGAATAAAAATTAGATAAAAAGTTGTTGCATGATTCACAACTTAATCTTAATATAAATGGAAGTTTTTGGCCTTCCAATGTGATGTTAGACATCAACTATGAATCAATGCTGACAGTTAGTGATTTCAATATATTTTCAATTCCTATATCACAATTATCAACAGCTAAACGAGTTTCACTATCTAAAAAAAGAATAAGATATTGTTCACTGTTGTATAATTATATCTTGTTTTTAAATTGATATTTTATTGGTTTTTATAGATATTAAGATTCTATTTTTATAGTTTAGAATGGAAATATTCAAAAAATATAAATGAAAAGTTAGATACTATTAAAGATGAACTTATTCCTATAAGACTTTTTATTAAGTATGATCCATACTTATTGAGCGATGTTATTATGTGGAATAAATCAAGTGATATTATCTATTAGCACTATATGAATAGCATTATTAAAAAATAATTTAGCGGAATTTCTTCTTGACTATTCAACATTTGCAATGTTATTATGTGATGATTATGATTTACCAGCGGATGTTTTTGTTCCTGCTATTGTTCATCTAATGAAATCACAAGTTGAAAGATACAATCAAGATAAACATCTCATTCAAATATATAAAAATTCAAAAAAAAATCTTAAAGATACTGTAGCTATTATAAATGTAATTTCTTTTAAAATTATCTTTAAATATCTATCAAATAGATTGATATAACGATTGGAGAAACACGCTTACAAGATAAATTTTGCTGGGATATTGATCATAACAATCCAACTGATTGTATTAATTTTGCTGAGATAGCAGTTAAAGAGTTAAATCTATCACCAGAATTCATTACACCGATTTCAGTGTGCATTCTTGGTCAAATAAATTGGCACCGTCATATGCGTTATTTGAAGCTAATAGATCCATTTCTACATTGTTCAAACAATTCAACTCTAGTTAATACTCATAATGATTCCTCAGATAGTACACAATGTAAACAAACTGTATTTTATTTACATATATGCTATAACTTGTACGCAAGGTTTTGATGTAAGTTTTTCCCAACTTTCGGACAAGTGTACAGCAAGAAATATTGACCATATCTCAGCATGGATTCCAATTGTATCAAAAATTAGTGATCATGATTTAGTACAGCATCAAAAAGATATTGAAAAACAGATGCTGTAAATTATAAGCTATATATTTAAGTTTTATTTTTTAAATTTAGGCGTATAGACAGTTGTATTAGCGCTTCTAACAACAATAATATGACTAATGTGTAATTTTTATTACTTTTTTTGTGAAAATTTTATTAACCCCCTCTGTTCTTTCTTTTTTATATATTTATATGGTACTATCTTTAACATGAATCCAATAATCTAATATATGGCATAGTAAATAAACTTCTAAAGTGTTTATGAAGTGCTATCAAAATAGTGCCATAGGGTAAACAAGGAATTTTATACTCTTTTTCGATTTAAAATATTTTTACGATTACTTGTTGCTTTTTTGATTAGTCAGTGTAACTACTAATAGTTAATTTCTTCGAAAATATTGTTTAATTTGCACTAAAATAAATCATATTAATTTTAAACTACATGTTTACCTATAGGTAGATTCTTATTCTTCAAAAAAGTGAAATCTTTTAACCTATAAAATATGATTTTTATATAAAAGAAAAAAAATTTAAATGTTTATTTTTTTACCTTTATCAAATAAATTTTTTATTATTATTGTTTAACTTATTTTCATAGAAATAAGGGGATAGATTTTTTTAATCGCATTTTTCTATAGTTTTGTGTTGTTTCTATGGTAATGTAATGATGATTTAATTATAAGTAATTAAAATTTGAATAGAGTAAATAAGAATATTGTTAACATGCTACTGTTTATGACGCTTAAAGTATATAATAGTATAATAGTACAGCTTTTTCCCTCATTCTTTTTTTAACAAAAATAAAATAAATAATTTTGTATAACTAATAAATTTTTAACTAATTTTGAGGCATAATACTTTCCAAGGAAAAAATACATTTAATTGCTATCATGTGCAAAATTAATTATGTGATTTGTTGCTGTAGTAACTCTAATTCACTACTTGCATATGATATCTCTAGTTACTATGCTTAATAAGATACATTAATTATAAATTTTTATTTATAAATATAAATAATTTGTATTTAAATCATAATTATTTAGTGCTATATGTTATTGACTAAATTAGCTTTTTAATATGTATGATTTCGCTATTAATTATACTTTAACAATATCAATTATTCACTGTAATTGGCCTTTAACCAATACCTAACAAATTGAATTCTAAAATTCTATTTATAGATAGATCATTAAATTAGAAAAAATATTAAAATCAAAGCATATCCTATCATCCATTAATATTGTAGACTGCAATAAGATTTTAATAGTAGTTGATATGAAATGTGTTGTTAAAAAAATTTAAAGGATACATAATTCAATATGGTAATTACTATAGTAATTAATTTTTGATCAATTATTCTATATGAAAAATGATTACTTACGATGGTTTCTATAACAACCAATAATTTTATTATATTTTTAAATCATTTAATAAATAGAGATATGGTATGATTAATGAAAATTTGATGTAAAAATTTTTTATTATACAATATAAATGATAATGTTTTATATAAAAGTAGGCTAAATAAATTAAATTAAATAGAAATTTGGTTTAAAGTTTGATTTACAATATTCTACACAAATTTAAAAAGAGGAAGTAGCAAATTGTTAAATTATTAGTAAAACTATGATTTACAGTAAAAAAATATTATCAAAGTACTTAACTAAACCTATGAAAAGTAATCTACATCACTTTTTATGTAGATTAAAATCCAAGTGTATAAACTTTTCATAAATTATCGTATAATCTTCGCAAAGACAATTAAAGTGGTAGTGGGGTAGTAAAAGTAAACTATCTGTAAACATTTGTTCAAATATGTAATAAAACAAAAGCTCTTATATGGCATTAAAATATTATAAAATTTATTATTAAAGACACTAAAGAGAAGAAGAAGAAGAATAAAAGATGTCATTTTTAATGGAAACAATTACTTAAACATAGATAACAAGTTGAAAAATGTATATTTATCAATTTTTTCATCTAATGCAGTTTAGAATATTGTTAAAAAAGCATTTTATTGCATAAAAACATCCTTGATTACTGTTGGTGTTGTCTGCATTGGTTGAGATTTCTGTTGGATCGATTCTTTTCGATCTGGATGTACTTTCAAGATGATTGAGAGTTTTAAGGAAATTTTTATCAACAAATGAATCTTCACTTTCTGAATAGCATGATAAATTATCTTTAGAAAGATGAACTTCAGTTATTGTATGTTCCTTTATGTAGGCGTTTGTATTGAGTAGATCTGTTTTAGGATGAAATCTAAGTGTCAAGAGACTACAATGTTTCTTCATTGTCTCAACTTTAAAAGTTGGATTTTTAAATGATAATACACTATCATTTCGCTTTTTTTCACTATAATATGTATGTGAAGAGTCATTTTTGTCAAAATAGCAATATTCTTTATGTGTTGATGTGTAGCTGTTTTTTGATGAATGGTTCGTTTTTTTTATAAGTTTTTCACTTGAAATTAGTTCATTTTTTTCGATATTATTATTATTACAAGATAAAGTTTTATTGTTATTTAATTTGTTGCTATTTTGTGATGATGGAGACAATATGAATTCAACATGATCATTGTGATAGCAATCTTTAGCAGTATCTACATGGTTGGATTTTTTATTCTGTGGATCATTATTTTTCAAATTATAATATTCAGTTATGTTACATTGGTCATATGTTTCTTCATTGTTAAATTCATTATTCATGTCTATTATTAATAATGTATTATATGTAGTATAATTTGTCTAAAATAGAATATTACATGTATTATCATTAATTGTATTGTTGTTTTCTTTAAAAGCCATAGTTAGTATATCAGATTCTTCCGGATCATTTGTCATAATTGATTTAGCTTGTATTATTGATAATTCTATTTCCTGATCATTTGATGGTTTGTTTTGATTGTACGTGTTATCTTCATTGTCAACAACATCATCAGAATAATATACGCACAATTTTTGATGATAGGTCGATTGAGATAACGTACTATGTAATTTTGAGCGTCCATCATTATCATTTGATGAAATAGTTTCAGTGAATTCTTTGGGTAATTCTTCAACTATTGGAGTTGAAAATAGTTCACAATCTCTTGAATATCCAGAATCTCTAGAATCTAGTTTAATGTGTATTAGTTTGTTATCATTCTTGTTCTCAACATATTCTTCATGAATGTTACTGATATCATTTCCACTATAAGCCATTTTTTCCTTAATAATATCACAACTAGTTACAAATGAAAATAGCTATTTTTTCACTAAATATTGTTATTTAAGCATGATTTACTCCTCTTATCACCTTCGGTTTTATCTTAGAGACTATAAATTAGTATCCAAGTAAAAGTTCAATATTTTTTGTTAAAATATTATACTATCAAATCTATTATATTAAATATGATACTATTTTTAATTTAGTATAAATATTACATCTTTTTTGTGTCTAACTTGGTGATTAACTATACCTACATGATGTATTAGATGGATTTTTTAATACCAAATAATACAAAATTAGACAAATATTTTACTGGCTTTATCTCATAAAACTAAGCTTTAATTAATTAAACACATAAAAGATATCAAAAAATAAAATTCATTTTATTTTGTCAACAATTATTTATCTACATAAAATTATTATTATATTTTCAACATTGTACATTTAATGTAATAACATTAAAATTAGCCAAACTATTATTTCATCATAAAAATTATATGTGATTCAAATTATTTTTTATTATTAAAAGATAATACCATTTTTTTTATCTTACAATAGAATAAGGGATTGTCGATTTATTAAATATAAACAAGGATATATCATTCTTTATTAAATAATAATAAAAAAACCTAACTTATCGATAGATATTTACTAAAATATTATCATTTCTCAAAAATAAATAGTAAATTTATACACATAACATTATAACTATTGGTATTCAAAAAAATTGTAAAAATATTAACTGTATATTTTCGCATGCGTAGACTAATTAATCTTAACCACCGCCAATAGAACTGTTTGCAATTGTAAACATTTAAAAATGATCCTACCATCATCCTTTAATAATGTTTAATTCTAAAAATAATACTATCTATATATAGATATTGGTTTTTAGTAAAAATAGTACACATTAGATTTAAGATTAAAGGTGAGGAAATAATTTGAGATTAATAATAATAATAATAATAGGTAAACAAACTTTATTAGCTAAAAAGTAAATATAATCTTAAAAATATATCTTAATTGTTACATCTTATGATGTGTGT
>JRUX01001062.1:0-36209 GCA_001407235.2 Kudoa iwatai
GTGATTGGGTTTCAATTAATGATTGTTTTATGAATGAAGCAGTCTTAACATCAGGTTTACCAATTCCTAAATCCACAGGTAAATATTCTTGAACTAATTCAGCAACTTTAATCCTTAAATATTTATATTTTATTTAATTAAAAAAATAACCTATGGAGATATATTCACATAATAATATCATACCATACACAGGGTTTCTGATATGTTCTATTTGAAAGTTTAATATTATGATGCATTTTTCTATAGAAAGTAATTTTTAGCATGAAATTTACCTTTTGTAACATGTATTGCTATTTAAATTTGCATAATCAAAAACGCTCTTAAATCTAAGTTACGACTTTTTAAATTAACCGACTAATAACGATTGACGATTGATATTTTGTATGATCGATAATCGACTGTTAACGATTGATATTTTTTATGATCGTTAGTCTACATCACAACCTCTTAAATAAAGTTTTTAACAAAATTCAGCTATTTCAGTTATATTTGATATAAATTTGTAGTGTGTTATTATAAAAAGCATAATGTTTAATGTTCTCATATAGTATTACTAAAGTAGTTGTTTTTTGAAATCAATTGTTAAATATTAATATCGTAGAATTGAAAAATAAAATTTACAAGATAAAATACTATAATTAATAAATTTTATTACTGTTAACAAATGATAAGAGGCCAAATAATGGGGAAAGGATTCTTTAAATGAAAAAATAACAAAAATTTGCTTTAACTTTATTTGATAAGTTAAATAATCATTTAATTTGATTAAATAAATTTCTAAATAGTATACTGATGATGTACTGTAATCTGAATAGTAGTGATAATTTTCTATTTAATACTATTGGGATTAAATGAATTATAATGATAATTGTAGCTTGTCTAAAAAATGTATGCTTTGTTATCATTTTTGATTTAATTAATAGTTTTATAATCGGATCAAATTAATTTAATATTCATAACAAAATTTTGTTACACTTGTTTATAATTCTACTAATAAAGCTAGCTATAGAAAATAATCCATTAATTGATTGTTAAAATTGGCGGTTTGAGAAGGCTAGATAAGCAACACCTATGGTTAAAAATCTATCCAACGTATTTTAAATTATCATAAAATATAATAATAGTTTACAATTATTATATTAGGAAGATTTATTCAAAGACCCATTAAATAACAATGCAAATGAAACAGTTGATAGCAGCAGCAATTTTGTGAATTCATCTTTTAATACAACAAATTTCATTGAAAATCATCAAAATAACACCAGTCTATTGATAGCTTGTACTAAAAGTACAAATATAATTTCATCAAGCAATAAGAAGCAAATAAAAAGTTCCAATAATCTTAATCATTCTCAAAATTGGAGATCAATTGACGACTACTACCTCTATGGAAGATGTCATGAACAATTTTATAGATCATTAAATAAACAAAATTTATGTGAGAATAAAACTATGAAGTCGAATAAAATAAAAAAACGAAAAACATTACCTATTGTTAGTCCATATCGTATATTAAGACATGGAGTCACTTTAAAATCAACTAATAGAGCCCCATCTATCAAATGTTGCTTATCTATTGAAAAGATACCATTACATGTGACAGATACATTGATACTTAAATTGTTTTCTCATTTTGGTCCTATATTATTCTATCAGGTATGCTATCTTTATAGTTTACATTATTATGATGATGATGATGATTATTATTTCATTATATATCATTTTTTAATCTTATAAGATAAAATATATTTTAAACACTATAGTAATGGATAGATTGTAATATTTAACACTAACTTATATGTTAACCAAATTTGTTTATAAATAAATATAGTGTATGTATTTATCTAGTATTAATCATATGTACAAGTAGAAATTTATTTATATATAAAATAAACATTATCAGCTATATTTTAATATTAATTTATATTTTTTATAATGAAAAAACCATATAAAATGCATTATTTAGCGTCATCCTACAGATAGCAATTATTTCAGTTGCAAACTACAACTAAAATCCATCAATAACTGTGTTGATGCAATGGAAATTATTGAACAGTATAGAATGACTCACACACCCAAAGATATTTTTGTACTATCACTTATCGATTAAATTTTTTTGGTTATGAGAAATCTACAACTATCAATTGATATTGGTATTATGGCTGAAGGGTATCGGCATAGGTGAAGCTTATTACCAGAATAATTGATTTTTTTTCTTTGTTAAAACATCAAACATTTTTTTCTATCATTCCTTATTTGTTTCTTTTAATCTAACGATTACATTAATGATTCTTTTTTATGCGCTTGCGCAGAAAATAATATCTAATTTGATAAAGAAATAGTTAAAAAAAAAATGCGTTGTTGTATCATATATGTAAGCTTTCCTAGTACTAAATTATAACGTTAAAAATAGCTAAATTTAGTATAAACTGTTTGGATTATATAAGAAAATTTGATATTTTAGTATCAAAGGAATCCCAAGCTTGAAATGAATATTCTTATTTTATTATTTAAAATACTCTGATAATATTGCTAGTATAATCGTTAAAAGTAAATAAAAAATGATTATTGCTACATAAGTATATTTTAAGCTTAAAATAATATTTTAAACATGAAATATTCAATTATATACAACATTAATAGCAATTTTATGTACAAAATCCACGCTTTTCAAAATGGTTAGATAAACAAATTTATAATATTATATATATATATTAATATTATTTTAAAGATATCATGATGAATAACATTAAAAATAGTATATATTATAGTTTATTTTCTTGATTTCTTTCTATAGATAAAAATGTGAGAAATTTTAAGATAGGTCATATTTTTGAGCATGCGCAAAAGTTCTAAATAAAATAAAATTCAACTAGCCACTCTCTGTACTAAACTAACCATTTATGTGTATAAATAACGATATAAATTTTTGAATAACTACCAACAATACTAATATATACACAAGAAATCAATAATTTGGTAATAAAAGGTTATCATTTTGTATTATTTTTTTGTTAATGATAAAAAAAAACAAGATCTACAATAATTTGTTTAAATCTAAAAATGTATTGCAACCATCAGCTTGTATATATATTGGCGCATGCTTGTAAAGTGATACATGTTAAAATCCATGTGAATTAATTGAATCATAGCATAAAAACCATCATAGAAAAGAATATTTAAAAATTTACAGCTATTTTAAGATAAAATACGATAAGCTGTAATATATATTATCATAAAATGGTATATTTACGAGATATAGAAAATAGACTAAAGTTTAAATTTAATTTATACATTTATTTAAAAAAATTAAATAAAATTAACATTTTATCAAATCTTAAATGAAAACATTAATCAACATAATGTATTTAATAGTAAATATATCCATTATTTTGTTTTATATAATAATAAATGAATTTATTCTTCTTTCAAAACCCCAATAAAAACCTATTCATGTGTAAATTTTAAAAATAAAGCAGTGAAATTATGCAAAACAATTATGTGGCAATAATATTATATTGATCAAAAATTCATTTATTATTAATAATCATAAATATGAAATATTTTTTATCTGCTCATATTTGGTGCTAGAATGAACACAATATAGATTAAATAACTTTTATTCTATATTAAAACAAATATAAAAACTTTTTTTACACAAATAAACTAATATTAAATATATTATTTATACAAAAAAGTTGAATAAGCTATATTTAAATTGTATTTAATGCTATGTATCATCATTCTATCATAAAATTTGTGTATATTAATGATTTAATTATAAAAAAAATATAATATAGACATAAAATAGAAGAAATATAATAGAATTGTAATAAAAAATTGCAAAAATTTGTTTTATAACACTTAATACTCTCTATATTAATATATTTAAAATGGAATTATTTATTTATTGGTTATAGATGATGATATAAATATACAAACTATAATATAAACTTTTTATTATATTCTATTTTTTTATATTATAATTTTATATTTTTTATTGACTAGAGAGGTAGCATTCTTACAGTGTAGAGTAAAGTAAAATTTGGTGTCCATTATTGTAGAATAATCACAATCAATTGAAATAAATCATGCACTATTTTCATTAAATATGACCTTTATTACATAAAAATTTACTTTTCATTATAAAAACAATAATTATTCTATACATTTATATAAAAAGATACTAAAATATTTAAAAACATTAATATAGAACAACATATTATACTATTATACATGAGAATTACTCACTACAATGAAATTAATATGACTGAAAATATCTTGAAATTTTTCTTTTATATTATCGCTATATATTCAAAAAACAACAAACACCTAGCAAACTTTCAAATAATTAACCTTTCGACAATTGTCGTTATTATTCGTAAATCGAAAAATACTAAACAAAAGTGTTGTTATTACTCTTACAATTCACACATTTTTACAGAAAATCTATTATATTTTTTAAAGTAATTTCATAATTAATATAAAATAATTAAATTAGATTTTATATATGAAGTAATTATTATGTTTTCTTTGTTTTTGAAGAATAATAACGACGTTATGGTATATATTATAAAGTAACATCATATTAATGCATAAATTTGGTAAATGCATCTTATTCAGTATATTTTTTTATTTGGACCATTTTACACTCTAGAAACTAATTAGGTTATTCAAATATTTGGGTTTGTTAAGATTTTGAACCATTGCTAGTGCTAAAAATATTACATAATTTGTTTTTATCGGCAGATTGATTATTATACTTTGTCTAGCTAGAATGCCAGTATGAAGATATGTCTAAAATATTGTTGGATTCTTCATTCACTATAATAATACCAATATTCAAAATCTATTAAAACCCATAAAGAATTATGAATTTATTGTATATATATTATAAAGTATTATAATCAAATACACTGTTATATCTAACAAAGTTTCTCTTTTGTAGTATTAACAGAGTAGTGGTGATATACTACTACATATTTTTAAAATAAAAATCTTTTTACATAGTTTAAATAATCAATTTATTTAAACATGCTATTGCAATATAATTTACATTTATTAAAGTATGTTAGATTGAATTATTAAATATTTAAAAATCAATTTAATTTTTTTCATAGATTTCTACAAAAAAGAAAATTAATATAAAGTATTTAACAGAGAAAGCTATCCATTAATCACACACTAGTACAATGGTATACGTGTACTTCATAGGAAATTATTGAGCAGAATTGAGTGTCAATCTTAATCATTATTAGAAAAAATGCCCTTATATTCTGTAGGTATTTTTATTTTTAGCATATTATTAAAATAAGTATCAAAAAAAAATGTTACATTTAATACCGTACCTAAAGATATCAGTTTCTTCTATTATAGCTTCTTTCATTATAAAAAGTTGTATTAAATCTATATTACCAAACAAATATTACATTTAATATAGCATATTTAAATAATACTAGTTATTATTTAAAAGAACCTCTAAATATGTGTCAAATTTATTTTTAAACTAGTTAGAATCACGTGACATGGATGAACAATTGTAAATCTGGTAGTTGATTATTGGAACAAAGATTCATATTTAGTAGCATAAAAATCTCATATTTTCCTAAAAGATATGTGATAAAGTCGCCTATTATTGTTGTTATTATTATTAGCAAGCAGATACTGCATTTAAACATAGTACATGAATATTTAAGAAAAGTATTATATTTAATCATAAAGTTAAAATTATCTGCACTCTAAAAATATCTTTGAGGCTACCATGTATAATTTAAAAACTTATAATAACTTAATTGAACATTTTTCTAGTATAAAAATAATAAAGTGGTTAGGTATTCGAGTAGCTTATTTTAGTATTACATTTATACCCAATGATTATCATTAAAGAAGAATATAGAGCGAGTAAAAATATGATGGAAAGAATTTCTTATGTATAATAAGATGTGTCTTTAAATAAATATAACTACCTTTATGAATTTTCAAACAATAAACGTACTTTAATAAATCAACTTATTTGAAGGAGCACTATACTTTACGTTAGGTAGTGCGTAAGATTGAAGAGAGTGTGCTGAGAAGAAAATAGACACAATATATAGGACAATAATGTCAGTAATATACGAAAAATCAGTTTGTTTATTTTTTTTTGAGTAGAATTGAATCATAATAACATGTTCTAAGTGTGTAAATTAAACAATAAAAAAATAGTACGATTATCCAATGATTCAACAAGCAATATAGACATTTTAAGAGAAATATATTATTATGAAAGTAATAAACTCATATCAATATCACACTAATTAAGAAGGATAATTTTGATATATTTTTTTTAAGTTTTATAAAATAATTATATTCTATCAGATATATATATTATCTAAACTAATTTCTCTCTACTAAATATATAGAATAAATAATGTATATATATATATTAAGATTTTATATATTAAAAAAAATAATAGTAATAAAATTATTACAAAGTAAATAATCAAATATGAACATCCTTTTTCAATATGAATCGTGTAGTTGAATATTACATAAGAGATTGACCCATTAATATGGATGAATTATGTGGAATATTAAATTGTTTTGATTTTGGAGCTTCAAATATAAGTACAATAGTTGATCCTAACAAAAATTCGCCTAATGAAACAGCACGATCCAGTTCAATATTAATGTTAGATATTTTAGAATGGATCCAATATTTACTAGCAGTTGTAGCTATATCCTATAAGAATAAAATGATTAAATCAATTAATAAAAAAATTAAAGCACAATATTTTTTTATACTACATACTTTAATAGCTGTAACTACAATACCACCAACATTCATAGCACCTATAGGTATGACATACATGAATCCATGTTTCCATTTGCCTTTAATAAGTACACGTTCATTTACACATGCTTCTCCTGGTAACATTCTAATATAGTCAGGTGATACTGGATATAAAGATCCTAATTACAAATAGAAAAAAAAATAATAAAAATAAAAACCTTTTATTCGTTCAACTGATTCTATTTTAAGTTCAGTAGGTGAATGAAAACAATGATAGTTGTTAGGAGCCAAATATATAATTGTATAGTAAATATTATTATTAGTAGAAGTAGGTTTTAAATTTTTAGCTTCATTACTACCAATAAACATTTCCAAATTAACACATTGACCTTTAATATATTCTAATGTCAATTCATTACATTGTTTATTGTTGATATCAATTTGACCAGCATTTACTATATAACCATCACATGGACTTATCTAATAAATAAAAAATAAAACAATTATTAATACACCAACACAATCTAAACATACAATATCACAATTTAAATCTATTTTTCTAGCATTTTGTTGTAATTTACGTGTAAATAATTGTTGTACTGATTTATAATCACGAATATCAGTATACAATGCATCATCCAATGTAATTCCATTAACTTTTACAAATATATATTTTAGAAATTCTACAAAAAATTTTGGTTTTTCAATGGTTGCTAAGAAATATGACAAATTTGATAGAGCTGCTTTTGGTAAAAAGAGTGATATCAAACTCTAAATATAATGATTATTAATAATAATTTAAGTGTTATTATTTTAGTTTTAAAATTTAATTGATCAATTACTTTGTTACTAGCTTTTTTAGATTGTTCATAGAAATTAATAATTGAAAAATTATCTGTTAAACCATTTCTAATTGTTCTGATCATTATTAACCATGGAGACATAATCATAGTACAAATTATCAATGTAAGATAATGTTGCCTAATCAACTTGACTATAGTTGAATAACTATTAACAACTATAACACCATATCTTTTAGTAGTTTTAGTAGAGAATAATGTTCTTTTCCATATATAATTGTTACAAGTAGGTGGAATAGTTTTAGTATTACAATGATATGAATAAGATGAAAAACCAGCAGATTTTGCTGATATGTAACGTACGCCTAGTAAATAATAATATTATCAATTTATAATGGTAATTAATAAAAAATAAAATTTTAGATTAATCCAATAATAATAATAATTATATACGATAATTACCTTTTGGTATGCCAATAATTGGCAATAAACGATGCACAACCATTCTATCCATTCGTTTACTACATACGTCACTTCTTATTTGTATACTAACAATAAGAATTATAGATATGAGAAGAAAATTTTTTTGAAATATTTTGAACAGACAACTATCACTACTAATATGCTAACAAAATGTTGCTCTAATTAGAGTACAAATTTTCGTATGAACTTTCGTACTATTATGCACGACAGGTAATCCAACTATAAAGATTATTAACGCAATGGATATTTAACAGTTGTTAATCTCAACAAAAATACTATGAACAACATAAAAAATACATTCATATGTATTGCATATATATATATGAATAGTAACTATTTATATAATTTATATGTTAACAATTAGAATTTATTTTATTCAATAAAAAGCAGATAGATGCAATTGATTTAATAGTTAAGTAATAACTTAATTACCAGATTAACAACACTGTTGTCATAGTAGCACGAAGATATTTTATTATTATGAGTTAAATATTGTAGCCATTACTCATAACATCTTAATATGCGTAATCATTACAGAATGAAAATTTTATTCAATTTAATAGGTATAATAATAAAATTAAATAATAATAGATTGATAAAAAAATCTATACATCTTTTATATGACACAAAGAACCATTTATCTGTTTATTCGCAAGGATTATCGCTTACATGATAAGATATGATTTAAATTCCAAATAGCACATCGTAACATAAACAAAAAGAGAAAAACAATACTAAACTATCAAATAAAAATTAAAACAAAATGAAATTGTATTATATATAGGATTAATCTATGATTCATTATTAAAAATGAAACTAATTGTATCAAGTAAAAGTTGCCTATATACTTATATCTACTTTTAGGGTTATTTACTTTAAAAATAAAATCTATAAGGTAATTAACAAAAAATAATATTCTATTTAAAGTAAAATTAACTAATTTAAAAAAATTATAGAAAAATATTGAATAGAGATAGGTTTAGTAAGAATTTCTCAAAACATCAAAATTAATATATATATATCAAATCTATTAAAATGAAGTGATTGACAAATAATTTTTTTTTAAATTCTAAACAATTAGATGAATAAAATCAATAAAAATATGAGTAATAAAAAAATATACTATTTATTAAAAATCAAAACAATAAAAATTCATCGTAATAATTTTTGTCGTATCATTACAACAATATTAAATGTGATATATAATTCATTCATACAATATAAACATGTATTGAATTAATACTGTATGGATTTTTTTAATTGATGAAAAATTAAATGATTATATATTATAAAATTCTGTATAAAAAATTATCAATATATAAAGATACTTTACAATTTTTGTAATTCTCTCAGACACACTGTATACCATTCTAATCCATTGATAAACACACTAATCTATCTGTCGTGATTATTCGTATAAATAACTAATCCGAATGAAATCTTATTTTTTTATTATTCAACCTTAATGAGTTATTAAAATAAAAAAATCTATAACTACCATTTTATATATATTTTATTTTTAAAATAGAATATAAAAATATAGGCTATTATAGTATTTTAACTTTATAATTTGTACATGACTGCGCATGATTTTTAGACAAAATAGATATTGACAATGCTTTATTGCAAAAAATGCGTAATTTTTATTCATAGTTGTTTCTACCTTTGAAATAATTGAGTTAATATATATTTTAATAGAATACATATTTTTATAGATACATAACTAATTGTTTGATTACTTAGATTTATGTTTCATATTTTAATAGTCTTATTTAATAGATTATAATTGTAAATATGTTTGTATTAATAAACTATTTTTAGTTTTAAAGCACTTTGGCTAGATTAGATTCGAAACATAATTCATATTAATGCCACAGTAATGTTGTATATATAACTATTTATAGTAATCTATATTAGACTTACCTTTTTTTAATTTAGATATTTGTTGATGATTTTACTATGGTATATTACATTTTTTCAATAGTTTTGCATGATCCATCGTTCTATATTCTATCAATAATTTTAAAAATACTAAACTAATATAGACAAAACATGTACATTATAATCTGGCTTTTTTACTTTAACCATGTCATCTTATATATTATATTGACAACATAAACTAGAGTGCTCAAATTATATGAAGGATGGTTACATATAACAACTTAAAATAGTATCTAGAAATTAAATGCTTCAGTTTAAAAGAATATTTTTATTGATCTTTAACATGTTAACGCTCTTTAATAAGTAATCATGATATTGAATTTCTTTTTGAAAAGAATGGTAACATATGGATAGAACCATTTTAAAAATAATTAAAATTTAACAATTATTACTAACTTATATATGTTGAAAAAAGTATTTCTATAATCAAATAACTAATACCCTTATGAATTCTTTATTCAATGATATTTATTGCTAGCAAATGAATTTTATGATACAAAATGATAATCTTCAATTCATAATTTCTATAAATTAACCATGTGTAGTGTTTAAAAAAAATTATCAAATAACATTTTCTATATTATCATAATAACGATTATGGGGAAAAAAAGTCTTCATCTGCATAACCATCCATAGTTGTTAGTTATATTAAAATAACTTGAAAAACTCCATCTTCTATTTTTTTAAATATATCTATCTTCTTTCTTTAAACCATTACTGTAATATATAAGTATATCCCTCTATGACACAAGTTAAAGTAAAGCGATATCAACCGAGTCCTACCGAGATTTGGTTGAGGTTGGAAATGTTGAATTAGACATTGACTATGTACGCTATTGTTTTCCAGATACATTTATTCATTTTTTAGTTAATTTAGAAATGTTAGCTAAAATCTACTTACAAATATTTCTGTTATTGTAGTAAAAAATCCAAAGAATCTTGTTTCATTATTAAGGTTGCATGATAAAATTTTAAATGATCTATTTTGTTTTTGTGTTAACGCTAATTTCATAATATATTTACATTTTAAACAAAATTGTGGCACCATTTCGCTATATTGTAATATCTTTTAGAATAACATTTAGAAGCTATTTATTATATATAAAAATTTAACAATGAATCAATACACATTAAAATGTTCTACCCTTATTAGATATTCCATTATAAAACTCTAGAAAGACCATTCTCGTTACCGACGCCATCACATTAAGGTTTGTTACACGTGGATTAATTAAAACATCTTATTACTTGCTGTAGAATCTATCTACACAAGATGAGTTAGCTAATTTTTTAACAAAAAGCTATCATAAAATATTCAAAGTAGTTTGAATAAACCATATGAAATGTAATACTTTAGAAATGATTTTATCTCTCTACAAATGTATATAAATTTAATGTATTGGGCTATACTCCAAGATATTATTACTATAGTTTTAAATTATGCTGAATTTTATAACTATTTACAAATAGTTTAACAAAATGTAATCAATTTTATGGTACCCACAAACAACAAAACCGAACAAGATGGAAATAGGACGACTAATTTTAATCATCATACTATGGAGTATAGATGTTTTCCTTATAAGGATTTTTAATATACTACAATTTAAGAATATACATTTTAAATTTTTAAATAGAATTCATTTGGAATAATATGGAAAAACATCCAAGTTTATAAAAGGTATATTTGATATTATTCTACCATGTATATGTAAAGAAAATGTCATCAATTGAATATTTTTGTTTTTAAGTGATATACAAAGAATTTCTAATGTAGAATGTAATATGGTGGAGAGTTGAATCTATAAACTAACTAATATAAAATTTTTATTACAATATAACAATAAATTGATATGATCATAGTCTACTTATTAATTCGAAAGTATCTTATATAGAACCACAATTTTAATATAGTTCTTTCATTTATATACTTTTTTGATTAAAAGGTAAATTTATTGATTGATATTTGTAATAAATAGATTTCTACTAGTGTTATTTTACTATATATGTGTATAACATGTTTGAGGAATCTTTATAGCATGCAAAAAGTTGTCACAAAATGATTTCACCATAAAGTACAGTTGTTCATTAAAAAATATTATTTATTTGTAATATTAGAATAGTAAATTATAATAGATTAACTTATATTCTTTAAAAAAAGCCTGTACCTAGTAAGTTGGTATGAAACCGCGCATTTTAGAGTTCACTGTGGCGCACGCATTTAGCAGTATCAAAATCCGCTGAGAGAAATTAGAGGGTTTTGGTTATGGCATCAGAATTACTAGATTTTTTAAATTTGTATATATTGGAAGGATTTTATCGAAAGGCACCTATTACATATATATGGGGATGCAAAGGCTGTGGTAAAAGTTACACCATACATCATTGTATTAAGCACTATAAAAAAGTATTAAATATACATTTTTGTATTAAATTATTAAATTGAAATAGATTCTAGCTTGGTGTTATATAAGATGTGCTGAAATAATAGATATACATGCTATATATAGCTATATTTTTGAAGAAATATATCATTATGTAAGCAAAAACAATAGTCAAATATCATCATCCTACTACAATAGCACTGCTATAATAATAAAAGATTTTCAACAAATGATTGACTATATACAGTCTATTGTTTTAGAAAATTTTAATGGTGATATTATTTTGGTATTGGATGATATAGAACAAATTGATCAACAATATAGAGATAAAATATTGGATGGATTAGTAACATTAGCAAATACAATTTCCAATTTTTGTGTTATTTTAATTGGTAATCGACCTATAGATCAATATTATAATGGAAATTTATTTTTCAATCCAATTCAATTCTATGTACATCCATATAATGAAGCTACAATATACTCTATTATATGTGATATAGCTAGAAAAAAACTATCTGATGACAATTTTATAAATATTATTCATGATATGTGTAAATTTTTGTTAAAATTAGTTCTGCCTATAACACAAAATATGGATATAGTTATAAAAATAGTATACAACATTTTTGTGTTATATAAAATTAATATATTTTATAGTTGGAACGTTTATTTTCAACCAAAAATTTTATTGATTCAATTAAACAAAAATTACAGTCAACTATGAGAAATGAAGTTGTCAATTTATTAAGGCAATTAGGCTATTTGGATAATATACAGATAAATAATGATAAAGTTTTTGAATCTAATGAAGAGGATGATCAACCAGAAACTATGATTAATAAAGAAAATCAATCAATTAGCTATTATTTTAGTATTAATGAGATGTATTTGATTATTTCAGCGTTTATAGCCACTTTTCTTAAACAATCTATGGATAAAGTATTATTTAACAATAATAAACCATTAAAATTGTCAAAACGTCGTAAAAATATTAGAAAAAAACAGTTAATAGATTTACAACATAAAGAAATAAGTATTTATATATATATATTATAGTTTAATTTGTACGCATTTTTTATGAATAGTAACTATGGGATGGTTTACATATGAACGATGGGAAGAAATTTATAATTGTATAGCATCTACTAATCGATCATTTTTTTCAATTACAGAGCTACAAAACATATCAAAACTTATAGAGTCCAATATTGTTCAAAAAAATCCACAAAAATACAAATACAAGTGTATTGTAGAAAAAGATTTTGTTGTAAAATTATGTTCAATCGTTCAATTTCCTATTCAACACTATGTTAACATAAATAATATATTAATTAATTAGTAATTTATTATTTTTATACACCAAAAGTTCTTCCATTATAGCTACTAATATCATGATTAATATTTAAATATAATGTTAATTTTATTTAATTTTCAATATAAAAATAGTTATTGATAATATGTTACATATTTATATTAGGATTCATTGCCTTAATTTACATAATTATTCTATATAAATATATTAACAATTTTATGTGCTTTAAACATATTTCATTCTTAAATGTCTATCAATTTTAACAAATAGGAACTAAATATAATATTTCAAAATTATTAATATCAATTATAATTATTATAAAAAAATTCAACGTTACCTGAGTTATTTATCATACATAAATATGACTGATATCATTAAAAATACTATCTTCCTCTTAGATAAGTGATGTCCAAGTAATGACATCAATGTAGTTGCGCACGCACTCTTCAAAATAATCACTTTTTATGATTTTGTTAAAATTGTTTTATCATACTTTTATTAGTTATAGAAATGAATTATTAAACGTATTCTGCACATATATAAATTTATAAAAATACTATAATAGTTTATTATAAAATAAGGTAATATTCTTAAATTTGATGGCTGAATGACAAAGTTTACATTATTTGAATGTATAGCATTCGTAATTTTACCATAAATTTATATTATATAAAATGATTTATTATAGTAACAATAAATAAGTCCCACAGAAATAATAAGAAATGATGAGTCAGATTTATTTTTAAGATTAACACACATTATTAATTAAAAAAATATCACAATATTAATATCTTAAATTAAATATAAATACTACATACAAAGGATATTTTAAACTAAATATGTATTTGACGTTGTGAGCATTCTAAGTTTATTAAAAAGCTAATTTTGATAGGTCTAGTGTATACAAAAATGATATAAAGACACAAAAAACACAAAATAAGGTATATTTTTTATTTAAAAAAAAAACAACCGAATGATGGGCTGTATTTTGCATTTAATAATAAGAGAATATATTTTAAATACAATGATAAGATTTTTAATAAGTTTTCATTTGAGCCTATTTTATGAGAAATATAGTGAATTAATACTTAAATATATCACTATTTTATATATAAAAAATATAAAATACTAAAAAAACTTGTTTATATTAAAATAAATTTAGAATATTTTAAATTTATAGATTAAAAATTGTTAATGAAACCATTCTCCTAAATATTGATCATTGAGAATTTAATCATAGTGCGCAGACTATTATATCATTTTTAGATAGAAACAACTTTTAATTACTAAACATTTTAAATTATAATATTAGATATTATTTATTTAAATATTAGTCATTGATGAGTAGAAAAATTTAAGTTAATAGCTAGTTTATTCAAATATAAGAAATCTAGTTGGTATAAGTTGTTATACAATAAATTATGATATCTATTATTAATATATAATTGGTTTTTTTTCCACCATGATAATATAATACTAAAGATAATACTTGGTTAAAAATGAGCATAAAAATATCATTATACCTTTTAAAGGCGTATATTTAATAAAAAATGGCTAATTTATATGATATCAATATACCACATTCTAGAATATATCAAATTATACTAAACTATGGTGAAATATTATCAAATGTTTGTAAGAATTTTTCAAATATTTTAAATAAGAACCAAGTGCTATTATTAGAGACACTAGTTATATTGGCATGAAGTTGAAAAGTTTCTTGTTGAGAAAATGATATATCTTGACCATCATCACAAATATTAGTTACAACAGTTACTGCCATAGACTTGATACCCATATGAGCAGCGGTTACAATTTCTGGAGCAACACTCATTCCTACAACATCACATCCCACCTATAGAATATAATCAATCAATGTAGGTGAATTATAGTTATAATAATATGTTATAAAATAGAATACATTTCGAAGATATCTCACTTCAGCTGGAGTTTCAAAATGTGGACCAGCTACTGATGCATAAATTCCAGTTCTTATATTTGGAAGATTTTCTATATTGTCAGCAGATGCAATAAAATGTTTAATAAATATAGGATCATAGCAATCTTTAAGTGGAATAAATCTACTACCAAACCTTGTATCATTTTTACCCATAAGTGGGCACATACCAACAAATCCAGGAAAATAAATATGATCAGTTATTACAACAAAATCACCAACTTTATAGCTTGGTTGTAATGATCCAACAGCTCCTGTTACTAAAAGATATTTCACACCAAGTAATGCCATAACTCTTAACGGAAAGATACACTAAATTATACCCAAATTTTATACTATATATACAATTGATAATAATACTAACTTGAGATGTTGAATTATTATCATAAAAATGAATTCTTCCACACATTACAATAATATTTTTTGTTCCAATTGTACCAATTACAAATTTATTTGCATGAGAATCAGCTAAAACACATTAAAAACCAATATCATATTCTCAATATACCAGAACTAATGGGAAAATTAGGAAGATCACAAAATTTGATTACTTCTTGAACTTTCATAAACTGATCTATTGTAGTTAAACCAGTACCCATTACCATCATAATTTCAGGTATATCAACTGAACATTTTGATTTTATATTTTGAGCCATTTTATTGCAAAATTCATAATTTCTATTGATATATAATGGATGTGTATCTAATAACATTTTATACCTATAAATATCTGACCACGATTGTTCTTTGCTTTCCATATTGAACAAACTACGTACACCAATACTATCTAGTTTGTATGATATCCTATTAATACACCTTAAATCATGTGTTAAAATTTAATGAAGGATATACCTCGATGCACCTAACTAATTGTAATTCTATATGAAAAAAATTAAAGTTTTTTTTATTTTCACTTGAAATTATTATTTTAATTATTTTTTAATATTATTAATGTTATGTTTTGATTGAATAAAATTATGATTTATTAAAAAATATCTTAAAATATTTTCAATAACGTTTAACGAACATATTTTAACATCGCTTCATCAATCTTCGGTTTACACCCATTAATCTATTTTGTAAACTAATTTATTACTAACTAGCTGATTATTTTTTTTTACTTTATTCAAATCTATACTTAACATAAAATGCCATTTATTTAAAAATGTAGAATCTATCATTCTAAGATTAATATTTATATCACAGTGAATAAGTATAAAAAACCATTCTTCAATCTATCCATGCGTCTATATTATAACACTAATAGCATTTATAATAATAACAATTAATAATCATTAAAATTGGATTAATAATAAAATTACTATTAATTTCATTCATTAATTAGAAAATATATTTTTGTTTCAATAAATAACTATTTTCTACATATATATTTATAATAAAATCAAGAATATTTTAAAAAAAATTTCCACTTTTAATTTTTAGTTTATAATAATAATTTAATGCATTTTTAATAATATCTCTATTGAATATTCAATTTATATAATAGTCTATTATCTTTCTTCAATATAATTAATGATGCATAAAAGGTTATTTAATTTCTTTAATTATGAATTTATAAACTTATCCATTTTATTACATTTTATGGGTAGATTATAGTTTAATGTTAAAAAAATCTATTAATTTTTTTTTGATAAAATTTAATATGTAAATTATCTTGATTCTTTATCATTCAATAACATTATTTTAATGGATTACTATAATTGATAGTAATCAATGGAAACAATTATTGTGATACATTTCCCTTTGAGATATTTTTCTTGTATACGTTTGTATTGGTGCCGTTGTCATGGTGATATATTATCATGTGTGAATTCACCACTATGATACATATGTGATAAGAATACATTGAAGCTATGAAATAACAAAATAATAAAGATAGTAGTTTATTTTATAAAATTTAAATATAAAAATACTAAATTATAAACTCAAAGAAAAATTAAAATCAGATTTTTAAATAAAAAAATAATTTTAAAAGTAGTAAATTATATTTTTTAATAAGAAAAATATACTGAATACTATTTTTAGTTACAGTTAAGTTTCTACTTCTGTTGCGTATAATTGTAGTGGTATCTTCGTTTTTTTTCGTAAAATAGCTGCTTAATTTTACAACGTTAAAAGTGTTGATAATTGATATTTAAAAGATATGAATAGAAGCTTATTTTTTTTAAATGTTACAACTATTTTTAAAAACAAAATTGTATCATTGAAAAGTAAAGAATAAAATGATTAAACAGGAAGAATTCTGCAAATGAATATGATTTTCAAAGCCATTTCAAATCTTGGTTTCATATCAAGATACTATTATATTGTATTTTTTTTCAAATTTATAATATTAATGTGTTTTAGAGTCTTGGTACGTTTGATTAAGCATTCCTAATGAAGGAAATACACATTGATTCTTTTTAAGCTGTAGTAGACTAGAAAAATCTTTGCAGAAATATGTATTAAAGTTCATTTATCCATATTTTGAGTAAACTTATGGATCATGAATAAATTCTTTAATAGATGAAAGCATAATTTTTAAAGAAAGTTTAGAGATGAAAGAATATTGTAAAAACTTTTTTTTTGTATACAAGGTCAAACCCCTGCCGCAACTTGTTAGGTTGTGAACTTCGGGTGGTTAGTCAGGCCTGCTTCATTAACGCTGTAGGCGCCGTAGCACCATCCTAATATGATTTAATGTTATGCAGTAGTGTGGAGTTTAACCCATTAAATCTCCTTGCTGGGGGCGTCTACCACATCCAACCATACTCTTTCGGCTATCTTTGAATTAGTCTAGAATGCCTCGCATGTGGGTGTCGGATCTGCGGATACATATAAAGATTCGCCACGTACTCTGGCATTTATAAGCTTCTAAGACTTGCATTCTGCTAGAAGTCTCCCACTGTAAGCCCAGTTACCTACACTGCGTGCCATCTGTCCGGTTTGGATACGATTAATAAATAATGATTTTGGCGTGATATATAGCATGTACTATAATTTTATGCCAAGAATTGAAGGTTTTTTTAAATTATGAGTAAATGATTTATTACAGTCTTGAATCATTATATTTTTTAATATTTTTGAAATTATTCATCTAAGTAAAATTTCTGCCAATTAAATAGGTTTTAAGTTAAAGCTGAACTATTTGGATAAATTATTGAATATATTGCATAAAATGGCATAAATATGCGAAAAAGTAATAAAAAGTGCTTATATTTTAATCTAAATCAAATTTGGTGGGTAATACGATTATTCATATAGATCTCAACTATGTTATACTTGATATGGATCAATAGTCTGTAATCATTTGATGTTTGATATTTAGAAATGTGAAATGTAATTTTTAATGTATTTGATAAAGGTTTTATCTTGTAGAATACCAACATGCTCTACTTTATAAATGTTTTTAATAAGATTAAATGGGTTTTTGTTGTTTTTGGCAATTGCTTTGCAAGATTCCAGCTCATCAAGAGTTAGAGTGCCATCTCCATCTTCTTTTTTTTGTTTGGATGAATGGTAATCGTTGTCTTTATCTAGTGAAGCATAGCCCACTGTTGGTATTCCAGTACTATAGATACAAACAAATGGAATATCAATACTACTATCAATCCATGGATCAGGTAAATGCAAGTTAGCCATGTTTGAATAGACATTTCCAATAATTTTACTTTGAATTTTTGAAATATTTTGAGTTGTATAAACAGTTGTTGGAGTTTTTACAATAACCTATAAAAAAATATTTTTACAACATAATCAATTACACGAATCATAACTCTACCTTATCTGGACCAAAGTATTTTTTACTTGGTAATAGGTAGTATACTGAAGGGAAGGTAGAAAATATATTTCTTATAAATGATTTAGGAAGTGGAGCCAATGTAAAACCACTTTGACCAAATAATCCTGATAGAACAGCTTTTATTGTTCCTGCAAAAGCTGCATCTATACCTATAAATGATTTAATATATTTTTCTTTCCATTGTTTGGATTTTTCTGATAAAAATTTTATAAATACGGGTCCACCCATACTATGACCTAGTACAATGATTTTTTTGTTTCCAATCTTATATAAATCTTCAATAAGGTGGGTTAAATTTTTAAAGTACTCATTTTTATATGAATTCACTTCAAAAATAATGATGAATGACGTAGTTAATCAAATAGTAACCTAGATACTTGGAAATTTACGAAAATCATAAGGTGCTGATTTGATATTTTTATCCCTTTCATAGCCTAATTCATCTTCTAACATTTCTGTTACTTCATCATAATAATCAAATAATTTCAAAATTCTATTTCCTAAGTAATTAGTTGATTTTGTTTCACCAAATAGTGTTGTTATATAGGCCCCAGGAGCGTTTTCCATTTCTTTTGTATTTGAATTGTAGTATAGCCTTTAATTTCATTAAAAAATGAATTTATAATAGTAATAATTACTTAAACCAATAACTAAAACAGTGTAGAGGAAAAAATTCTCTTATTTTTATCCAAATTTTATGAAATTTTGGCCTATTTGGACAGAATGATGGTTTTCCATTGATCTTTAGTAATGTACCATAAAGATGACTACCCATAAGTCCTGGAACTTTAAAAATATTAATTTTATTTGTTTACTTACTGCACTTACTAAGTACAACAGGATTAAGATTTTTTTTTACTTTTTCTTCATTTAAAACTAAATATTCTTCGGCAAACCATAAAAATAATAATACTACAATAAAAATTAATTTATAATACAAATTTAAATTACTTTTAGTTAAAATCATTTATAATATATATATTTAATTAAAAAAATACTTTTAAAATATAAAAATTAAACTAGTTAAAATCATAGCAGCGGACATATCTTTTACTATCGAATGCTATACCTACCTAGGAGTTACCTACTTATTTGATTGACCACAATAGCATATAAGTAATAAAATTACAGCTTTTATTTAACACTTTGATACTATTTTTAAAATAAAAAAAAAAGTTTATATCTAATTAAAATTTTTTAATTAATTGTGTTTCTATTGATAAAAAATACACACAATAAGCTCTAAAAATATTTAAAATATTATCAAAATTTCAGTTTTTATCAAAATTTGTTGTATATAATCTAATATATAATTTATAGATTTTTTGGAAAAATATTATGTTCTATTCTATGATAGCTAAAATATCATATTTACTTTTGATTTTGTTTTTAACCATATCATGTTACCAAAAATTTATAAAAGTAATTAGATTTATAATAATTAACATTTATATTTAAGATATATTTCTGTATTAATCAATTTAACATAAATTTTATATAAGAATATAAAAATCTCATGGGATATTTGGCAATTGAATGATAAATTTAGTAGTATAAGATTAAGATTTATTCATAAATTACATAATTTATAAAGTAAATTCATACTCATATATCTTTTATAATAAATTAAGTCAATATTTAAAAATGAATTTAATGGGATCACAATTTTATTAGTAGAAAACCATTTAGATAATATCCGGTGAGAAGATTATTACTCTCATGTACCTGTTAATTTTGTCTATATTTAACAATATATTAAATTAATTTTTCTTTGAGATAACTTAATCAGTATATATTATTAATTATTATATACTACAGTATAAATTCAAATTTAAATTTTAGTATAGTGACATACAGCTCATATGGAATCAATAATGTTAATACTTTTTTAGAAAACATATTAAAATCGGTAGTCTTTGATTAATTTCAAAGATGAAATAGACAGTCGGATTATTTTTTGAAAGAATAATATGTATTTTCGGCTATCTTAATTTTTTTTATTTTATAAAAGAAAAAAATACTGTGTTTTAATGTTTTATTATCCCTTTTTATAATTATTTTCAATAATATTTATTAGCCATTATTAGGAAGCAATTGATAGAAACTTTTGCATGTTATGGAAATTTTAATGGGTGATATGAACTTTTTAATATTTATATGGATGATTTCTATAAAATTTTTTTGGGAATTTAATTATGGTTTTAACAATGACATAAGAGAATCATATAAAAGAATAACTATCACCTCTAATCAATACAACACAATAAGCTCATGGATGAAATATTCCATGTGTATAAAAATGATAAAAGACCCATCTAAATATGAATACAAACGTGAAAATATTGATAATATAACCATTATATTTACAGTAAATTCTCTTCCTAGTGATTTTAATGGAAGATGTGGAATAAGAGCTACATGGAGTCATCATACTGGAATAAAATATACAAATGCATATAATTATTTTGTTGTTTTTCAGTTGGGTTATGAATTAAACTTTGATATGAATAAGCTACAAGTTGAAAATGAAACATTTGGTGACCTTCTCATTTATAATAATGTGATAGAAAAGTATACAAATTTACCAAAAAAAAATATAGAATCATGGAAATATATTTCTAATAAATTAAACAGTACAAAATTATTAGTTAAAACAGATTCAGATGTATTTGTTAATATGGATAAATTTATGTATTATTTAACTCAAAAGAAAGTATACAATATTGTATATGAAGGTGGAATGTAATAATTTATTATATACTAACTTTTATTAATTACATACATAAAAAATATAGACTAACTAATGGAACAGTAAATAGGGTTATTAATACAAAAAATTATGAATCATTTACATCCTATCCAAATAGAACATACCATTCCTATTGTACTGGTAGTGGATATGTATTACACACCGACATGTTACCACATCTAATTAATGCATCCACAACTACTCCTATGCTTAACAATGAGGATGTATATACAGCATTACTTTTTCTTCAATATGGTATAAAACCATCAACTAATAGTGGATATTGTCTCAATGGATTATTTAATAAGAACTATGTGATTGCTTTCAAACAAAAAAATTTCTTATCTCATTGTTTCTTTATACATGGAATTCATGGTATAGAACAAATAAAACTAAAAGATAATATTTTTACATAATTTGTAGATTATGAATAAAAAATAATGAATTAAAAAGTTATTATTTTTATAATAATTAGTAGAAATATTATAAATTATAGCATTATTAATAATTTAATCAACTTAAAATCTTTTAAAAACTTATTTAATTAAATTAAATACTATATAAAAATATTAATATGATTACTTTTATAAACAAACATTTAAATGAATATGATAATAATAAGTAAAACAATAATTAAAATTTATGAACTAAATGAGTTATATAAATTTAATAAATTTCAAAATATAATTTCTAACGTAATTATGAGCATATTTATTTCCCATTATATTAATATGACTTGCATATTTTATGGTTTTAATAGATGAGCTAAATTTTGAGGTATTATATGAAAGTATTTCACATGCTTTAAGTTCATCAATACTGACTGAACCATCACCATCTCCTATATCTTGATCTTTAAATGAAAATTTAAGATGTTTATTAAGTTTAAGATAGCTAATAGTTGGTACACCAATACCATAAATACATAGAAAATTGGTTCCTAATCTATTTTGAATCCATACATTTGGTAGCTTTAAACGTGTAATATTTTTATAGATAGCACCATTTAAATGATATTGTAATTTGGTAATATTTCGAAGTGTAAATGTCATATTTGGTGTCAAGGCTATTATCTATAATAGTAGATTAATAAAATAAAAATAATATGACTATTACTTTGTTTTTACCAAAATATGCACTACTAGGACTCAAATAAAATAATGATGGATATGTTGTTAATGTTTTTTTAAATGAAAATTTTGAATTTATTAAAGATGGTATGCGATCATGATGCCCAAATGTATTAGCTATAATGGATTTTATTGTACCAGAAAATACACCATTTAATGATATAAAAGCATGAATATTCTTTTTTTTCCATGAATATGGTTTTCTTGACAGAAACAAATTTGTCAATGAAGATCCCATACTATGGGATATAAAAATAACTTTATTATTTTGATCTTTAACAAGTTTTTCAATTAATAATGTTAAATTGAATATAAATCTTGATAAATAGGGTTCAGCTAAATCAATTTATTGTTTTATTTTAAATATTCATCCTAATTATTTAAAAAAATCCATTTATAATCTCTATATTAAAAAAATTTCTTTAAAAAATATACCATTTAAATAAAAAATGTATAAAAAATTATTTGTTTTATGTTACCAGGTAACTTTCGAAAATCATATGGAGCAGCTTTTATGTTTACATTTCTAGTGTATCCCATACTAGTCAGCATTTTTGTTATAGGATAAAAATATGCTCCTATGAGATAACCAGGTTGTGTTATATATTCTACTGATTTTACATCACCAAATGATGACACATATATTCTTGTTCCATTTTTATCTACCATAGTGTTATGTGTATGATCATATACTAAACTATATAATAAAATAAAATAACTGTTAGATAAAATTGTTAATACGATACTGATCGAAGAAAACATTCTATATGAAAAAAACTATTGAAATTAAGCCAAATTTGATGAAATTTAGTTCGATTTGGACAGTTGATTTTAGTATATGGTTCATCTTTACCCAAGCTTCCGTATAGTGTACTACCTAATAGTCCTGGAACTATGTTTATATAAATAATATGAATATTAAAATATAGAACTAATTTTTACCTAAAATAACTGGTGGTAGTAGTTTCATATTCTGTTTTTTTAAATCATCCTTTTGTGAATGTTTTATAGATATCACTTTAAAACTAGTGTACAACATAAAAGCATCTAAAAAAAAATTAGCAATTAAAATTTAATCTTTCATTTACAACAATATAAAATCATTTTCGATTAATATAATTCAATGTCGATAATTTTTCAGGTTTATAAATTGAATGTCTTTTATTTTCACTACCAGAATAATAGTTTTGGATTTTCTTTAAATGGTATTTGGATATTACTATTTTTGCGTTACATCAAAATTATTAACTTTACGTATTGAAATAGATTATAATATCAATAAGTTCAAATCATATTTAATATAAAAAATAAAAAAATTGAAAAAAATTACTATCATAACTTTTAAGTATTATTTTATAGCTAAAACCTACCAAATTATTCCTTAATAGTCGCACATGAATCTAAACCAACTTGATTTCTTATATTAATATATATTTTTTATTAATAGGAAAAATGTGATTCCACTTGACTATCAATTTCTCTTTAAACATACTTCTGGGAATTAGAATCACTTATTGATTATAAATTTTTTTACTCTCGATAATTATTCTTACATTAATCCTTTCTTATAGCAGTATTTTATTCTTTAGATTAAATATATAAATAATAAGTTTACTTTTCTAGTATTAAATGATTTTATAAAAAACACTTTGTTTAATTTAAATTACCTAAAATCATATTTATTATCTTATTCTACATTACCAATATTATCAACTATAAAATTTTCACTATTTAATCAAATATTTAATTTTTTTATTTAATATATTTAAATATTATTACCTTATTAGCTATTTAATTAATTTATTTACGTAATATAATAATTTAGGTTTTTTTTATAAATATTTTAAAACCTTCATATTAAATTATTACACAGTTATATTCTAAAAATAAAAAATTTAAAAAATTGGCGTATGTTTCTTATACTAAATTTATATATTTATATCAATAACAATTAAAAAATTTGTTTATAAATAAAAGCCATTGCTTTTTTACCAATAAAAGGACAATTATGAGCCATTTAGCTTGGAATTAAACACCGGATTAACCAGGGATAAATTTTGGAAATTGTTATTTCAGATATCAACCATATTCTCTTATATTCAAAAAACAAATTTATAAAATTTTATAAGTTAAAACAATGTATAATATTATTGTTTTTGGTTTATGACAAGAAATATAACATATTTTTTGTCAACAATATTCTAATTATATAGTATAAGAACTGTTTGAAACATATCTCTTTATATAATAATTTCTATTTTATAGCTTTTTTTTATTTAAAAACATTCTTAGGTTATAATATAAATGATTAATATTAAAATATAAATTATATCTTTATATAATTTACTGTAGTTTTGAATAAATATTATTCCTATTATGCATATGCTACTCCACAGCATAATCTCTCACTATTTAATCAATACATAAACATGTTCATTTATATTGCTATTTTACACACAATTTATCAAATAAAACTGGTTTTGAAAGTAATATAACTTGTGTGGAATAATTCACAATACCTAAATAAATAAAAACACACTTAATTAAAAGATTATATTACTATATTCTCTTAAAAATCCCTTTTCATACAGTATCATGTCAGATTTTATATTCAATTCTAAATATTCACTAAATTATATTAACGGTTAAAAATTGCTAGTGTTATCGCTTATATACATTAATATTTTGTATAGTAATAAGTAGAATCAATTATATTTATGACATTTAACTTACTTTTAAAGTCTCGAAATTATTATTCAATCAATTTATTATCTAATTTTATCCTTATAATGGCATAATTTTTAATAAATTATTATTTAAAAAATAGAAGAGACTTACTACTTACCCACTTAATTTATTATGTCCAAATCACACCTTGGTATGAATAATACAATCATATTCAAAAAATATTGACAATGATACTCTAAGAATGATTTCATAACGTTTCAATTTCAAGTGACATATACTTTACCAGTATTATCAACTCCCCAGCTATTCAAAACATATCTTAAATGACGTTCTATCAACCTCATGTACTCCTCAACTAGTTAAATTCTTGTCTCTCTAATAGTTCTTATATAAATAAAAATTTCACTCAGATTATGCATTAAATAATTATTCACAATCCTCTGGGGAGGTTTTACTAATCTACTATAGTCAAAGAGAGATAGACACATCATTTACTCATTAGAAATAGCTTGAGACATTTTACAACTTTAGAAACGTATTAATTTTAACAATTAGACAAAAAATATGAGATTGATAATAACTTTATACAATTAAATATAGAGCATTACCGGAAAATATAACCAGAAAGTACATCCCTTTTTTATAGACAGTTTCATTTATTCTCCAAAACAACAAAATCTTGTTATTATCAAGAGTTGAAAACGTTTGTGAAAATTAAACTAGCAGTTAATTTTTTTTAACTTAAAAAGTCACTTATTTTTAAATATCAAATTGCTGGTGCTTTTCGAAATGCAAGACATGAGTAACACTTAACGATTTATTACGACAATCTATTTCCGAGTTTTTCGATGCACAAAGAAAACTTATTTTATTAAAAAATAAATGTTAGCATTTATTTCAAAGTAAAATATTCCACAAATATTCACATTATAATTTATGAAAATAAGAAAATGTGATTCTATAATAGTTTAATGAAAACATTACACTATCTAACTATATTTTTCATACAATTGTTAGTGTATTTAATTGTAAATTAAATAAATTAAACTTTTTATAACAACATAAAACATTTTTATACCACATTCAATTATAAAAAAATTGATGCGACCATAATTTACTTAATTATAGGAAATTAGCTATGGGATATAACTAATCTTATAATAATCTGTTTTAATAGTATTTATTGAATATTTAATCTAAAAAATATACTATATTCTTTATTTTTAAAATGCTGCAATAATTTTTTTATTACCACAGAGTAGCAAGTTCTACAGTTTAATTTACATCAATAATTAACTGTAGGATTTATAAAAACCGATTATGAACGATGATAACTCCGGTGAATATGTTATCTATTATTTTAAGTATTTGTCTAACTAATTTTATTTAAAAAATCACCGAAAAAGCTTATTTAAAATATTTATATAAATAGAAAATAAAAATATAGTTTAAAAATACTAGATTATATCATTATTTACCTAATTTTAAGTCAAATCTATGCATATCAACTCATATAATTTAATCGAGTCTAAAATTAACGTTTACTTTAGTTAATAAGCTTTAATAATTTTAAAATATTTAATGCTACTAGATTTATCAAGTATTGCTTTTATATTAATATGATCTTAATCAAGCTTACTACTTTTGTGATACTTGTACTTTATTTTTTACATTAAACAAATTAATGTTACTGTGTTATACCATAAGAGTTATAGAAAATTTTAGTAAAATTATATTTATTAATTAATTATTATTTAATGAGTCAATAATTACTGGTCATAACAATTAATTATGATACTTGGCAACCAATAGATAGACTACTACTCTAAAAAAATTAACATGCTTAAAATGTAAAATAAATTTATATTTTTTTTTTCAAAAAATAAAATTATAAATATATTATCATTTACCTATTATATAAAATGATTTTGATTTAAAGATATCAATTTGATATCATATTTAAACATTTTAATATGCGCACGCATGTAATTAGATTTTGTAAAAAAGTGTATTTGTAAAGTATAGTAGGTAATGATTTTTTATGATGAAAATTTTTAGTATCTATATAACATTTTAAAGAAATTATATAATATAATTATAACTGGTAAAAAGTAAAATCTATTTGGAAGATATATTATACTTGTAAAACCATTACATATGGAATATTATGATTGGCTAAATTTTATACAAATATGGCTTTTTCAAGTTAACAAATATGATATAGTTGTAAATATAGCTATAATATTTGAAGGGATACGATATTATTTTTTTAAAAATTATAACATTAACACAAGTAATTCTTTTGTTTAATTTTATTATAAATTTTATATTGAATGTTAAATTAATTAATTTATATAGAAATATATACATTAATGTATTGTTTTGAGTATTATTTTATAGGTTTTGAAATAGAAAAATGTTTATTTTTACCTAATTCAACAATTGATGATGATGTATCATTATATACAATATTTGAACACAATAATTATTTAAAGCTATTATGGAGTTCTAATTATTTGTAATAAATAATTATTTTCATTTTTAATATACTATAATAGTATTAGAATTTATGATAAAGTATTGAATCATATGAAATATAGTTATACTATTAAAGTTATTTTCTATCTTATTCATATAAAAATGTTATCCATATTGTATCGATCTATACCTAGAGTATGATTATAGAAATTATATTGTTATAGATAACATAAATGTCATATATTTTTTTTATCTTTTCTTTATAATTGGTAAAATAGAATTATTTTCAAATATGGATTATATTGTAATAATTAACTTTAGGTAGCTAAACCAATAATCATATTGTTATTTCTATATGGTGGATGTATTTCATTTCATTCAATTTTAACAAGCAATTGTATGTTTTATTATCTATTTGGAGCATTTATTCTAAATATCTCCATACTTACAATAATGAATGACAAGTGGTTTTGTGCTTTTATTTTTTTAACGTAATATTATATTGATATATTTAATTGATATATATTTTTTTCTAGAATTTATCTAGTAATGAATCCATTCACTATTTTTTTATTACCTGGCTATTGGTTTTTGTTATCAATTAAATATGGTACAATAACAGCTGCTTTTGTTAACATACTAATTGTTTCAATAATTGTATAACAATGTTATCTATTCAATAAATATTTATTAAATAATATTTAGACTATAATATCATATAATGATAATTTCATATTGTTAATTTACAATTTTATTCTTAATAATATGAATAGTGACATAATATCTATGGTTTTTGTGCGCCATATTATAACACTATCAATTTATATGATGATATTGGTAAAATTACATAATAAATGGAAAAGGTATTGTTAATTTATATTATTATTTTTATAATTATATTTAAAACTAAATAGAAATATATATATATATATTATAGGCTATTTTTTCTTGAAAATAAACTTGTTAACAAGCTTGAATCTACAAGTAGATCATCAACCTCTGAAGTAGTTGATATGACAATGATTAAAAGTGAATCTTTTCATGATGGTGATAATGATACTAATGAAAAAAATACTTTTATTTCAACTGATTGTATTTTTATTGTGTTATCTATTAATGATATATTCTATTTATTATGATATAGTAATTTTATATGTGATATGGTCGACATATTGGAGTGGTGTTATTTTAAATATCAAGTTAAATCCGTCATATATACTGTTAAATTGTTATCATATTATTCCTTATATGTTATTTACAACAAATATGAAGTCATTTTTAAAGTACTTAAATTTTATATTACATGTATTATAAAATTTATCATTATAATAGATTCTTGGCCATAATTATTTGTAATTGTATCTTTATGTTTAAAAAGAATGATATTAGGGATTCATTATGGTGGATATCATTAGCTATCTGCTATCTAATATTGAATATAAAAGATAAAAAATGGAAATCTTTTGTACGATACAATCTTGGAATATCATTTTACAATCGTATTTTCAATGATTCATTTGAAATACATTCATAAACTAGATAGTCTATAATTTAATTTAGATTATGTAGTATATATAGTATACTAAACCAACTATTATCACTATTTAATGAAATGTGTATGTATATCTAATTATTAATTGCATTCATATCATTTTTAAAACGAATATCTACTGCAATATACATGTATTTGTAATATGCATTTTGAAAATATTTTTATCAAAATTATTAAATTCAATACAAATATATTTTAGAGATTTTTTTTTGTTTCTAAGCATGTTAATTTAGTAGATTTTAGATAATATTTTTTCAATATAGACAATTAATTTTCTTATATCGTATCTAAAGGTTAATCTGCATAAATATAAATATTTGGATTGAATAAATATAATCGATGGGACTATGTTTTTATGTATTAAAGCATATTTCAATAGTAAGTATAAATTAAATTAAGAAATTAACGTTTATATACCTTAAAAAAATAAAAATACCCTTACAATTTATATAATTTTTGTTTGTTATTTATAAGAATATAGTTTTAAATATTATTCATTCAATTAAAAATGTATACACCTTTTATAAATCGTGTATTTAATAAATTGAACAATTTAATCTTGTCAATAAATAAAAAATAATTCATTTTGATCACACATTTATTGATTTTCCTTTAATTTGTCTATATTAATATTAAATTTTCCATAAAAATACCTATTAAGCATATGTCAATCGTTTAATGCTGGTAGCATTAATTTAAATCAAATATAGTCAATATGTAGAGTACATTTTAAGAATAATTAAGCTTATTATTCTTATTGTTTATGTTTATAAAATGATTATTATTATTTCCTAAACAGCATCAGAAATATAATTTGTACTTATTTTTAAAATACTATATAATATCTCTACAACTAGATTTTGCTTCTAGATATTTCTTTTTTAAAATAATAGATTTAATAAAATATTTTATGCTACAGCTAAGATTGATTTATGATAGCAATTTATTAATAAATAGCATAGAAAATAGTAGTTTGGTTAATATCAGTTTCTTATAATCACTTGTAACTTTATTAAACACTTAGATGGCTATCGTAGAAAAGGGTCATGTAATTTTATCAAAAGCTTTTCTATTCATAGTGTATACTTTAAGTGTGATTTATTTTTGATAAATGAAAGAAAAACATGCGAAATTTTAAAGTTTTTGGCATTTTACTGTAAATGGTGATAGGAAATTCATATAGACGCATAAAAAAAATGATTTAGGAGAGTTTTAGCATTAGAATAACCTTTATAATGAAGAATTGTTCACTTTTAATATGTTAGATCGTATGTAACCGGTTTAAATACAGTAATACTTTCATTATAAACAAAATAATCAAAATTAACATTCTATAAAAGCATTAAATTATGCCAATTTATAAATAAAGTGTATTTGAAAAAATTTACTTTTTTTCAAAATTTTAACTAAAATGGGCAACAAGTAGAGCATATTTTGTAAAGTGTAATATAATTTATTAAATAAACTAATTATATTTTAAAAAACTTAATGTAAACTATGATAACAGTAAATAATATAAAAAAGAATGTTAATCATAACAATGTAATCCCTAGTATTATACAGTGCATAGATATTCATTAAAAATCCCAATGATTTCAACAATTTGTTTTTTATAAAATAATTAAATAAAGAATCATTTAATAATTATTCACCATTTTATATCCTAAATATGTTAACCTAAAAAATTGATGTAGATCAAGTAACTTTAACAACCAAACTGATCAATTATAAATAAATTTCTAGCTTAAATAATGTAACACAAATAAAACTAGTTGAGAAACTGAATAAAACTGTAAAATTAAAGTATAAATATAATAATATATAATTTAAAATTTTTATTTGTGTATATACACACGATATTAAAGTTAATATTCAAACAATCACTATCAAACATTAGTTATTGAAGATTATCGAGGATTATTAAGTATAAAATGTTCATATTGATTTAATTAATATAATTTTTTTTAACATACATGTTAAATAAAATTAAAACAAAATCAATTTAATCTATCACAGTATTGTTTACAAGAAAATAAAACAAATATAACTGATTTTTATTCCATTGGGATAGTGAAATGAAGAGTAACATTTAATATAATGGTATGGATTAGCATGTGAACTAACCTGTATAATCTATTTTAAAATTTTTATCATGTAATAAAGAAATTTATTAGATTCAAGTTATAATATTAACGTAAAATAGCTATAGGGTATAGTTATTAAAAAAAATGAGGTAAACAATTTTTATTTTTAAGTTATCCATCTAACTTTATTAATAATACCGAAATACTACTTGGGGTTATCCTTTAATCTACAAACCTGTTCTTTTAACACAACTTTATATAATTTTTTCATTATTATTTACATATGAATTTATTTTTATTAGATACAATAATATCTATAATTTAAACCATATTGTATTATTAATATTATTTTATAAATAATTCATCTGTGAATTAAAAAAAACTTTTTTTAAAAGGATTACCTTTATAGAGTTGGTATGCGAAGTCTAATATAAATATAATAATAAGTAAAATACCGATATATGCATAATATGATGGCTTATGCGGAGTTTTTTAGAAATTTAAGATATAGAATAAATTCTAATGTTTTGTTTGATTCAGTTTGCTTGATATTAATAATTTTTGAATTTTTTACTGGATTGCTTATTATCAAGAAGGTTTCATGTAATTATAATTTGATGTATTTTTGTTCATATTTAGTTTAAATTTTATTATTAACAGTAGAATTAGTTCAAAATATCCAAATATATCCATATATTACTACAAAAATAATATTATTAACATTTTTATATTGATTTGAATAAAAATCTTATTAAAATGATTAAAATTACACATTTTAATTTAATAATATTTATTTTTTTTATAAAGAAAAAAAAATTTTTTTATTAACCATTCTTTTATTTTAGATACTGAATATGATTGGAAATCATACATGCAATTTTCAGAATACTATTACAATGGTGAAAGAAATTTTACAGTTTATGTAGGGGGAACTGGCCCACTTGTGTATATTATAAACATTTAATATCTTATAAAGCTTTATAATTTATTTATTTATTTTTATAGTTATCCTGCAGGTCATGTGTACATATTTAATTGGTTATACAACATAACATCAAAAGGAGTTAATATACCATTGGCACAGCACATATTTCATATTATATATATGATAATGATGAGTTCAGTTATGCGTATATATAGAAAAAGTCATCTAGTATATAAATAAAATTTAAATAATTTTAAAAATTATGTAAATAGTTGGATAGAGTATTTATGATTTTGTGGATGTGTACAACATCTTATCGTGTGCATGCATTGTTTATGCTTCGTCTTCACAATGATTGTATTGCTACACTTCTCATATATATGTCAATATATTGTATATTAATAAATAAGTGGACTATTGGCTGTATTCTTTATAGGTTTATTTATTATTTTATTTTATTTTATATGAATGAACGAATATTTTAATAGTCTAGCAACAAGCATAAAAATGAACATTTTACTTTTTGCTCCTGGTCTTTTACTTCTTCTACTCACAAAATTTAATCTTAAATATGCCATTGCACACATATTATTATGTGGTATCATTCAAGTAATTACAAACATTTAATTATTTATATTATAATGATGATAATAGGTAGTTATTGCAATGGAATTCTTGACAACATATCCTATTGATTATATAAAATGCTCATTTGAATTGACAAGACAATTCAAATATTATTCTGGTATATCTAATAGGTTTATGTCAGAAGAATTATTTGCATCAAGATTTTTACATTTAACGTTACTAATTTTCCACTTATACTTTTTGTATTTAGCATACCATAAATGTGTTGGGTATCTCAAATATATTTTATAAATAATAATTAAATAATTTGTATAATATTTTCAATATTAGAATGATCTTTTTAAATAATTATAATAAAAATAAATTAAAGAGTTATGAAGAATCAACCAATACTATTATAGAAACTAGTATACAAAATTGTGATAATTCATTTTTATCTATGGTATACAAATCTCAATGTAAATTAACCAACGATAGTAATTAAAATGGTAGTAGTTTTTTTTAATTGACATTAAATTAGATATTATATACATTTTTTTCTTAAGTAATTTTATTGGAATCGTATTTAGTCGATCGATTCATTATAACTTTTATTTGTGGTATTATCACACACTACCATATTTAGTATGGAATACAAACATACCGTTTATATTAAAGTAATTCTTATTCATTTTCAAATATTATTATTTATCATCATTATTAATAGATTTGTTTTATTATCTATGATTGAATATTGTTACAATGTGTATCCAGCTAATGCTTTTAGCAGCTGTATTCTCAATATACTTCATTTCTTATTGTTGGGTGCCATTTTCTGGAAAAATTCTATGGATTATAAAATTCACTACAAAAATTATTGAAAAAAATGAATTAAAATGTCGATTTCATGTATTATCTTTTAATCTAATCAATCTTTATAAAAAATATTTTATTAATAGAAAAATTTACAATTGTTTACATTTTTTATGATTATTTGTTTTAAAGTTATATTAGCTTAACTTTATACGTTTTTTATTATAAAAATTATTATATATGCTTTAATTTTATTAAATTACAATTAATTATATTTAAAAAACATTAAATATAAATTATATACTATTTCTATTATTCATCAATAGCAACTTTGTTAATTTATTATGTAATGTGATATATTTATTAGGTTTTTTTTTAATTTTATGTTTTCCAATAAAAATAAGTTCTTAAATTTATAAGAAACTATATCAATATACAAATTATTGAATGATTTATTATTTATTGCAATAGTTGATTTTGTTAACGCTTGAAATTTGAATACTTAATTTTTTTTTAACAATTCATACAGTAACATTTTAGATCGCTCTTTCTTTATAAGCTTTATATAAGATTTTTGTCTTATAAAAATATTTAAGGTATTACCTATTCTTCTAGATATATGATAACTAAAACTGAATATAATAAATATATATGTTGGCTATTTTATTTAAAAGATAATTTAATGTAAAAATGTACTACTTAGCATAATCTAACTTTAGAACATTTTTATTTAACACATTATGTTCTAATTATTAAATTTAAATTTCTTTTAGTCCATATTGATAAAAAATACATTTATGCACTATTATGAAAAACTGAAAAAAAACTTATTAATAATATAACGGCAAAATCATGCTTGTAATAAAGAGTATATATATCTATGCTTAAAAAATTCTTCTAAATAATTTAAAATAATAAAAATTAAAGCTTCAAAAACAATATAAATAATTTTTTTTAATATTAAATAAATAGGAATGTAAAGAAATTGATATTTAAATAATATTTACATATTGTTGTGATATTTTCAAAAAATATTATACTATACAAAAGATATGCTCATGTTAATATGATAAGAAAACTTTGTTTTATCTTAACCTTTGTATGCTTGAAAATTTAAAGACTTGGTAGTAACTAAAACAGATATGTTTTCTAAATAATATCAAATAAACTTTTGAATAATAAGCATGAAAATAACTTCAGAGTCTATTGTAATAGAATCAATTTTATGTTTTTAAATTATCCTCATACATAACAAATAGTTATTAATGTTTAAATATATAAATTTTTTAAAATTTCATTTTTATTTATTGAGATTTACTTAAATATATAGACATATTATTTAATTATATAAATAATAAATATTTAAAAATTTTCCATTTGAGAAACATTCATATTTGTAATTTTAAATAAAATTATTACATATATGTTTAATTTTTTTTTAAATACATTAACCATTTCTTTTAAAAAATAATGTTATGATTTTTAAAAAATGTAATAAAATGGATTATTCTTAACATTTTTATTGATAAAGACTTAATTATATAAATTAAATCTATCACATATGAATCATTTCAATCAAGTAGTTGTATTTTGTAAGAGTATGGTTGAGAAACTTATCTTTTTATTAAATTTGCAGTATATATATATATAGAGTAGATGCTGATTTTTATAAATAAATATTTTGTAAAACACGTTAATAAAATTTGCGTGAAATTTTTTTTATTTATTTAGAAATTTACAAAAAAGGGATTATGTAATAGATTATTTAA
>JRUX01001063.1:0-17952 GCA_001407235.2 Kudoa iwatai
TGAGAAAAATTAATAAATGATTGAAATATGATTATGTTCCCATATGAGCTTTTATAAATTTGAAATCATCAACATCAATCCAATACTGTTGCTCTTTATATTCAACAACAATAGACGAACATGCAAAATAAATTCCATGCAAAATGATAAGAAATTTTCTTGCAAAACTGATATAGATTATTTTATGATTGACCATATTAATCAGTGGTATGGAATTAATAATGATGAATACTCCAAACGAAGTTACTGCAGTAGGTAGTTGAGACCATTTTTCATTCGAATATACCATTATTGAACCTATTACTAAAAGACCAACTATAGCAGTAACTATTAAAGTAATATGACAATAGTGATGATGTGTATAACAGCTAAATTTGATTAAAAATGATAGTTGTTATATATATATATATATGATATGAAAGTAATAGATATTTACTATGAAACATTTTCCTGTTCAAAAAATGATCTTTTAAAATGAATAATTATGATAGTAATTCCAGCAGGTAGTCCTAAAAAATATTGTTAATTGCTTTATCAATAAATATATTGATAATAAAATATATGGTATGATAAGTTAATTTTAAAATATCAATACCTATGGAAATAATTAACAATATCAACTCAATTAATATATATTCATTTAATTTAGGATAGAGATAGAAGAAAAATGCAAGAGTTTGATAAAGGATAATTGAAAATGATAATGAGAATTCCACTGCATAATAAATATAACAATTGACTGGAGTAGGAGTAGAAACTTGAAGACATATGCATAAAGAATGTAAAAAATTCAATCCCATATTTATGTATAATTCTCTATTAAGTCGTTGATTTCTAAAATTTCTATAAAAAAATATATAAACACTTTTATTATTATATTGATTTATAATAATACTTGGTTTTTATTCCATAGATACACGCACATATAAGTAACAAACAACATATTCCTATACATACATAAAGTATATAGATAATAATATCATATGAAGATAAAATATCGGATGTTTGTGTAATAAATCCACTTTGGCATAAACAAGTAATATTATGTTCGTAGTTGTTAAATGAATGTATTGTGGTACATTTGTTTGTAGTCCATTTCATTATATTTTCTAATAATGTAAAAATCAAAATATCATAATTATATAATTACTTTTTAGTGAATAACATTTATTTTTTCTATTTTTAAATCTATATACTAGATGAAATGTAATATTTGTATAAGAAAATTTATTGTTTTCATTTGCCATATAAATTATTTGATGTGTATATGAATTTTTAAGTTGAATACAAACCAATCTAATCATATATGATTTGATACTTTTTGGAATAGTTATCGTATTATTACATGTCCATATATCATTTTTTACAAGATTTCTATTAATATTTGCTTTAAACTGAATTGTTGTAGCATATTCTATATCACAATCTTGTGTTTGTAAATTATAAAGTGGATTTGTAGTAAAATTAATCATATAATCTTTTTTAAAATTATAGATATTTTTCTTAAAATTAACAAGTATTTCTGTAGTCTTTTCATCACTTTATCAATAGTAAGTTATATTAACTAATACATAATTACTTGATATATTTAAAGTGTTTATAATTTTTTCTAATTAAACTTTGTAAACCAGCAAAACTTTTCATTTCAATCTTAAAATATATAATAGTAATTTAGTATTTTTTAGATTAATTTTAACAAAACATACATCTCTAATATCAAAATTAGATAATTGAGTGTGTATATTAGAATGAGTGTCTTTTTTTTGATATAATTGATTAAATTTGCTTGTAGGAATATTAGACCAATAATTTTGTGCCATAATTTTCTAAATAAATTAAAATTTAAACTGAAAAACCAGTATTCAATCAAATTAATTGTTATTTAAAAGAAGAAAATGGTTATAAATTTACTGTTTTATAACTGCATGAATAATTCCAATGTTTATTACCAATTGATAGCTTTTTATAACTATCTAAATTTATTTATAATAATATATGCCAATTAATGATAGCTATTTACTTATATTAACAATATAAATATCATAAAGTGTTCCTAGAAATATATTTTTTAAATGTTCATCTAGACACTCTATTGGAAATGATGACATGATATTATGAACAATATATCCAATATGAATATCTATTTGACTTTAATTTTATAATTTTAATCAATAATTTTAATTTTATTTTACTCTTTATTCACCCTTAATCGATTATTTAATAAATTCAACTATAATTTATACATACATGTATTGTATAGCTGTTATTTCTTGCTTCATTGTATTTATTTGCATTTTATCACTATTATTAAGTGCTTTTTGTACCTTAAATTAATAGTTTATTTATTTATAATTTGATAATAATAATGTAGAGTATCTTAGATTTATTTAATCTATAAAAATATTGTATACTATTTGGTTAGTTAATTAATTTAGATTGACCTTATCAAGAAATGTTTCCATAGTGTTAAAGTCTATTTTGCCAATAATTATAATGCATTCATTGATATATGCCACTCGTATACCTAAAAAACATATTTAATATATATTTTTTATTGATTATACATAAATTTTTTTATTAATAAGTAGACGCGTATCTATTATATGATATCTTAACATTAATGATATTAATACAAAAATGATAAAATTATGATTTTATTAACTTATTAAAGCATAAAGGAACTTACTATATGGATTGCAAAGAGTATCATGCACTATTTCAATCATAAAAAGTAATTAATTATCATATATATAATAGATGGATTCATTTATTACTGTCTTTTGGATTTAAATTACTATAATTGAACATTTTATTGGTTATAGATGAATCCATTTTGAATTTTTTAACTTCCTTATTGTAATTTACTATACAAAAATAATAATATTAAAACATACTTCACATAGAAGGTTAGTAAAAGTGATATGATTTAATGTTAAATTTGTTTTAGTATCACATCGCCATATTACACATTGATTATTTATATTTTGTTTGTAATTTATATTTGAATATGAATATTTTCTAATAAATGGCTTTCCATTCCATATCATATCAAAATTGTCACATACTAAAATGATTTATTATCAATTGAAATTATATATCAATGTACGCTTATTTTTGCATCCATATATACATATATTACTTGCATATAAAATAAAAACTAAAATCTTAATTAAATAGTTTTATTTATGAAATAAAACTATCACTTTTAAAACATCAACATAACACATTTATTTTCTATTACATATATATCTAAAATTGTTTTTTTTGTTGGATTATATTACTATATATCAACTGGTAGTTTATAATTTGATATATTTTAAATATTCAATTAAATTTGTTAAATTTGATTTAATTTATTCAATTTCCTATACTTTATATAAATTATATTGAAAAATAATTAGTATAGATTTATTTTACATCATAATCATATACTTGTATAACCTGTAATATGATTGTTTTTGTTTTTTATTATTATTTTTAGTTATTTTACAATGATTATTAGTAATAATTTATGTTCGCTAGTGTAAGAATATGTATTTTTCGTAAAAATACTTTTTTCCTATTCATATACATTTAGCATGTTATTATATTTGTATTATAAAAAATATTGCGATTAATTGCTCATATGAATCCATTAACTTTTTAAAGATATTAATATTTTAGGTTAATGATTAGCTTAAATATAATAATATAAAAATGAATGCTAGTTCATTATTACCGAATATTTATCAACAATGAAACTAAATCATTAATGAATCAATGAATAATAAATTTACAACTATAACATAGAAAAATATCATAATTTATTTATTTTTGACATAATTTTTCTAATAAAATTTAATTATTAATTATTTATAAATGTAATAATTTAGTGTTAAAATCACTGTATACAACTATTTAATCATGTTTCTATATTTATTTTATATTAAATTATATTTTTATCAAATTCTTTATTATTTATATAACATATATTTTTATAAAAAAACAATATTTTACATCAAAACACTCTTCATTTTATATATTTATTCACAACCATTCATACAGATAAGATTATTAAAGCTAAGAATACTTATATAATTTTCTTCAATACATGAATTCATCCGATCTTAATAAATTTCTCTATTTATCTTTTATCCTTTCGTTTGTGAGTTCTTATACAAGAATAAAATGAAAAATCTTGCTTTAATATCAATTCTCTTATTATCATATTTTATTGACTCCTATTTCTCAGGTTTTATTCTTTCTATTTATTACTAAATTTATATATCAATTTAGTGAGTGACAGATATGATTTTAATGCTGGTCTTAACTTTAAAATTCCAATGAGAGCATATCCTACAAGATACTACGTTGAAAAAAATACTGCAACATGTAAATCTTTTACATACAGAGGTGCAGGTGGTATGAATTTAAATAACTTTGCTTCACTTGAAGAATGCGAAAAATCATGTATATTCCCATCTGTATATTTATATGTTAATGAGTTTTTAGTCATTCTTGATCCAATTGATCGAATTTCTTCATGCTCAAGGGCTCCAACAGCGGCTTTACAAAATAATGGAGATGATGATTTTAATGTTTGCGGAAAATTACCTGTGGATAGATGGTACTATCAACAGCCAGCAGCAGGAGTAGCTCAAGGAACATGTGCAAAATATAGCTACAAGGGTTGCAATGAGCCTACGTATTCATTTTTAACGGAGAAACAATGCAAAGATTCATGCATAAGTAATATTGAATCAACAAAAAATTATATGTATAATCCATAAAAATCTTAGCAACTGCTGAAGGTCACGCTATTCCAAATGAAGCTGATTGTGAAGCTGGTCCTATTTTAACAGGAAAAATGTCAATTCCTGAAAAAGAGATAAAAATAGTTAGAGATAGAGATATGTCATATTGTGTTCATGCAATTGTTGATAAAGTTGCTACAGGACAAAGAGGTGTATTTTCATCATTTACACAGTGTCAGACTACTTGTCATAGTATGTTAACATAAAAATATACACTTTTTAAAATAATGTTATCTAGAAAATGCTGCAGAGTCTAAAAGATGTACTTCTAGTCCTTTTCAGCCAAAATGTGGTGGAGAAATTACCACAAAATATTTTTTTGATAATTCTTCTAAAAGGTGCCGTCAAATGCTTGCTGGTGATTGCAAAGTTTCCGCTAATGATAACTACTTTGATACAGCTGGTGAATGCATAAGTGCTTGTCCTGCTTGTAATTATATTTAAAACAAAATATTTTTATGAATTAATTATATTTATAAAGTAAATGAAAGCCAGAGAGAAGAAGATTTACTTAGTCTTTCTAGTGTATGTGATAAGGCACTAGCTGAAGGTGGTGGTGACGAATTAAATACTCTACCAAGATGGTATTATGATTCTAATGAAAAAAAATGTTTGAAATTTGGATATACTGGAGTTGGTGGAAATGAAAATAATTTTATTTCTAAAGAACTTTGCACTTATATTTGTATCGATGCTATCAAAGAAGTAGAATTACCAAAAGAAGAAACAACAACAACAACTACAACTACAAAAGCTCCAACTTCTGATGATAAAAAAACAGATAATGGTCAAAATCCACCAGCTGGAGAAAATAACGCTGCTGGCGGTGGTGCAGGTGGTGGTGCTGGTGCCGGTGGGGCTAATAATCAACAGGCTAACCAGTGATTTACTTCAAATTGATATAATTAGTGTAAGGTTCTCATTGAATATGATTCATTATGAAAAAGAAAAATTTTGATTTTGATATATAAAATACATTAATTATGAATATTATAATTTATAGTTTCTTATCATTTATATATTTGTTGCATGTTATTTTAAGGTAAAATATAAAAAACTCAGTTTTTTGTTAATTTAAGAATGTTTAAATTACATCTAAAGTGTAAATAAGCTTATTTTATATATAAAATATAAAAAAACATGTTTATATCTATTATAGTATCTTTAGGATTAGATTAACATTTTAAATATTGTAATATAAAATAGAATGAAATTAAATAATAAATAAGTTAAAAATGGATAAAATACAGGTAGAATATTAAAGATTACCGAAAAAAATAACCATTTTCAATCACTATTTTTATATAATATGTGTAGCATATATTCATCTATTATTAAGTATGTAGAATATTTATTTATGTATAAAGAGTTATAATTATTGAAAACAACTAATTATACTACTATAAAATATAAATATATTAATATGATACGTTTTAAAATGCTTTTAACATGAAATAATACTATAAAATGAATATTTCTTGCATAAATTTATACAATTTTTTACATTTAATGTTTTTTTGATCAAATTCATTTTTAAAATCGTTGCATATAATAATAAACAATATAAAGTTATAACCATATATATATATATATCGATACATTGTACTATCAATTTATTATCAAAATCAATAAGATATGAGCTATAAGAATTTAATAATACAAGACTACACAAGCATTACCATATTTGTACTAAAATTATTAAGATGTAGCTATTTCTGTTATAAAAAAGTTATATTCTATTAGTCTAAAATATTTATTCTAACTATTAAATAATACTATCTAAATTTGAATGATTAGTTATAATTTCTATATACATATCAATACACTACTATTTTTACTTATTTATATTATTTATACATGAAATCTATAATATAATTTGTTTAAAACCAAAATTATACTATATACCTATAGAATATAATTATAAATAAATAAAATATATCGTTTACTATATAATTTTTCTAAAAATACTTATTAATATCCATAATAAATAATTATATTTCTATTCCAATAATTTTATATTCTTTTATAAAAAATTCCAAAGTTATTTATATCCATCCAATATTTTCTATTATTATATTAAAATATAGATGATTATCTATCTTTTTCATTTATTTTCAAATAGATACAACTAAACTTGACATGGTCTTTGTTGTGCGCGTGCGCGATATGACAATAAATATAGTTATTGAGTATGTCAATGGAATTCAGTGTATAGTTAAGTGACAATATAAAATGAATATAGAAGAAAAATATTGTGAAATTATATTTAAAAGAACATTCCTATCAGCTCCAATAACTACAATATTATTACTATGTGAAGATTATTTACTAGCAGGTAGGTAGTTAAAATATTGTGTTCAAACTAAAATAAAATTATGTGATATAGGATGTGGTTCAATATTAATAATCTATAAATTGGTTTCACCATTAGAAATAACTGAAATTGGTCGAAAACAACTTTTTCAATATGAAGTTATTTCTAAATTAAAACGTATATTAATTTATGATCACGTGACCGACTATAAAATAATATTTGTTGTATAGTTATAGAATCAGTTGGATGTATTTTTAGAATAATTGCCATTGCAAATAATATAATATGTGAATTCAATTTAATTCTTGATATAGAAAATAATATGAATAATATTATAATGGAAAGAAAAATATTTCTATCTGTAATATGGAAAAAAAAATCTCATACTACTATTTTGGATATAATGGCTATTGATAGAGAATTATATAATAGTAATAATGATAATAATTTAAAATATTTAAATAATATACATCAATATATTAATGATAATGGAATGATAAAACTGAATGATTTTGAGCCATTAAGTTATCCAAGTGATGATTATTTATTAATGGATAATATTTTAGATAGTTGTTGTCAATTGATTGATAATTTAAATCTATCTCAATCTAAACTATCCAATAAGTATAACTATCTCTATGTTACTAATGATGGTTGTATTATTTATATGGATAATCAAAAACAATTGAAAAATAATATAATTATGGAAATTAATACTAAATTAACATGTGCTAATTTTTATTATAATCACATATTATTATTAACTGTTGGTACATGTGATGGTCATATTCAATTATATGATATTTCTCATAAATTAATAGTTACCAAACAAAATTTAGAATATGAAACAACTAGTATGAATCATGAAGGACGAGTATTTAATCTAACAACATTATCATTTGTTAATAATGAAAATAATATGATCACTTTTATAGCTAGTATTGGTGAAGATCGCTCAATTATACTATGGAATAATAATAATAATGATAATGGTAGTGGTAAAAAGTTAAAATTTTCTAAATTTTATTATCCTTTTTCAAGATTATTTTCAGTAATTATCATACATGATTTTGTTGATATTACAGATAATGTATTAATTGTGACTGGTAGTGAAAATGGTGAAATTTGTTTTTGGAATAATGATGGAATGATACTAACATCATATAAAATAGCCAATAGTAAACATATAACATCAATGTGCTATGATAACAATCATCAATATATATATGTATCAACTAATTCAGGTTCAATACATTGTTTCAATTTGAGGGAATATGCTAAAAATCCAATTAACTATTCAATATCACTAGCTTCAATTATATCAATAATACATATAAAGAATATTCATGTATATGTTGTAGTAGAAGACAACTCAAATCTATTATTATACCATTATTATGGAATAGACTTGATATCTTCATATAAACTTAATAATCTATGTAAGAAAGGTATCCTGATGAGTTATGATTGTCATATTTTAACTGTTAGTGATGCTAATGGTTGTATATATTTTTTTGTTTTGGATGAAAATTATTCAATTAAATCAGTTGATAAACGCCATATTAAAGCAAAAATTTTTGTTGTCTCTGTGAAATTGATTCAATATACTCAAATACATACAAAAAATAATATATTATATCATTACGTTGTATGTATTGGATTATGTTCATGTTTTCAACTCTTTAATTTATATATTCGCCATTACACCATTGAAAATATAGATGATTGTATAAATGTATCAATTAATGATTCTTTTCCTCGGCATATTTCTATATTTACTACCAATTCTACAGACAATAATTATTTAAATTGTATACTGGTAGTTGGATGTAAAAGTGGTATTATACAAACATTTAATTATTCTATCCATAATAAAAATATAACTTTACAACAACTTATAAATTCATCTTTTGGAAAAAATAATTTAAATTCATTGTCTACATTATATGATAATAACAATCAACTGCTACTATTTACATCAAGTTCTTTAAATTCTAATGTAGTGATATATGAATTTTTGTCATCAAATAAAATTTTTAAAATAAAACAACAATTATCTTTTCCATCTAACTTTTCTTCTATTGAAAAAATTTTTTTTAGCGATAAATTATGTTATAGATATATTGTGTGTGGTTTCTACTCTCAAAAATATTTTGTTTTAATGGATGTATTAAATGGTGATATATTAATGAAAATAGATTGTGGTGGTGCTAACCGTTGTTGGAATTTAAATATTGAATCATCATTTTATTCACTAGATAAAACTACATATGGAGATCAATTGTATTTCTATTATGTGAAAAATAATACCATATATAATGTGAAATATTGCTATCAACAACAATCCTATATCTATACTCTTAATAACAAATATTTTTTTAAAGAAATTCGTACCGCAGCTTTTATTTATTCATATAAAAATTATTTCTATTATATGTATTGTGGTGAAGGTGCTACTGTCTATATTTGTGTTTTTGATTCATTTCATTGTACTAATAATTTAATATGGTGTATTCGAAAACTTGATTCAGTTTTATTGGATTGCAATGTTTTTAATGTTACAATTGAAAATAATACATTAATATTTTTATTAACAATTGTTGGTGGTAAAAAGTCCATTTATACTTATCGTATAAAGTTTCCTTTAAAAATACATCATAATTTAACCATACCTATTAGTGATGTGGTTTGCTATTTAATATCAAGAATTGATCCAAAATCACTTAAATGTCCATCTCAATCATCTAAATATGATATATTATCTATTATGTGTGTTAATGATGAATGTGACATGTGTCGTTGTATGCGTACTTACAATTATAATCCATCAGATCAACAACTTTTAAAATATGGATTCTTTAAAATAGTTTCTAAAATACAAAATTGTCCATATTTTTATGCTAGAAAACGTTTATTTTGTAATAAATCTGTTAATAGCTATCACTCTTTATTAACTAATAATAGTGAGAATAATGTTAAACCATATAGCTACAACTATGTCTATTATCAAGTGTATTTACCAAATTTAGATATAAGCCATAATTCAACTACTATTATTCCAATCAAACATTTATACTTTTATGATCATGATAGTATTAAAAAAGATAATTTTTTTGATTTGGAAAAAATTTTTATGACAGATAAATGCAAAAATTTAACTCAAGACTATATGGTGGTTGTTAATGATGATGATATAGATCCACATCATCGTATCACTAATGCTATATCTAAATACGATTGTATCAATCATCGTCTAATAACATTAGTAGCCTTATCTAACGGGTTTTTAAGGTAATTTTTACTATTTATATTGTATTAGCTATTTTAAAATAATCAATAGAATATTTGAATCAAATAATTTCCACTATAAAATGGATAGTACTAAATATTTGTTGAATTTATACACTAAATTTGATAATAATTGTGTATTATCAATGCTATTTTTAAATTCACCTACAAATAGTGTACTATACACATCAACATTGGGATGTTTGTATTTAATTTTTGATTGTTTTACTCAAATAGATTGTAATAATAAATCTAATGATTCAAATCATATTCAATGGTTTCCGGAAAACTTTCATTCTCCATCTAAACCATTATTAATTGATAAGTTCCATGTTAGTATAACTTCAATGACTTTACTTGATTCTATTACTAAATTATTTGATTGTGATAGCAATAAAAAAATGTCAATTAAAGATTTATTAGATAAATTTAATTTAAATGTAAAAAATGATCAAAAAAATGTATTAAATTATAATCTAAATATTAATACAACCTCAAATAATTACAGTAAATCTACAAATGCATCTATTAATGAAAATAATCAATTTTTACAACATATATATGGTCATACATCAGATTGTTATTGCCTTTTAAATACATCATTGTCTATTTCAAGGGGTAATGTAACAACTACTGCTGTTGTAAGTTGTGTTTATGTAGCGCTTGGTTTAATTGATGGTATGGTTGGTGTACTAAAGTTATATCTTGCTAAAATTCTTGATAAAAACACCATCAAATATTTTCTTTTGGATTTTAGTTATTGTTTTTCAAGTAATTTTCACTGTGGACCAGTTACTGATGTTTGTTGTATATCCCTGTATTGGTTTGTATCTATTGCTCAAGATAGATCTTTAAGAATATGGCACTACGATTCTAATCAAGATGTAAATACATTTTTATACTTTTTTTTTAAATAAAATTTATTTTAGAAGATTTCATGTATGAATAAAGTTACATTACAAATATATGATCCATCAAAAATAATTTGTATGAAGAGTAACGACAATATGGGCATGGAATTAAACCAAGATTCTACTCTTAATTTGGAAAAAATAGCAATTAATTCATCTCATTTAAAATTTCAATCAATATTCAGTTTAAAATCTACAATTCTTTGTGTTTTTGGATTTGGTATTGAATTTTTTTTACTAACAACCAACAATTCAACAATTTAAATGTAACTGTATGCTTTTTCGGATAGATTTCTATATGAATTCTCGTTTTGTTTTGTTAATTTATTCTATCTTATTTAATATTTATGAATATACATGAGCTATATTTAATATACTCTATTTTATTCATTCCTCTATAAAAAAATTAGATTAATGTATATATATACAAATAGATTAATTTTTTAATTTTAAAATAATTCATGTCATTTCTTTTTTTAAATGTCATCAAAGTGTCATTTTCATAGATCACAGTAGCATTTACGAACTACTTAAAAACAACCCTACATTCGTACGTTTTCGTATATCATCGTCTTTTTAATAAAAGATACCATTTACATAGTACAGTTAGTATTTTATGATTCTCCAATATTTTTTTTAAATATTTTTATACATTGATAAATGAAGATGATTTTTTTTAATAAAATTCATATATACACTCTATTTACATAAACTATATTATTTCGAATCACTAAAACCATCATAGTACAGTAAAATAATATCTATTTTTATTATTCGACTTAGAAGAAACATTTTTTTAGATTGTTTTAGTGTTTTCTAATTTTTATCTATTTAACTATTGCATCATTATATTTTAAACTCTTTTAAAATGAATCATATTCATATAGCGATAAAAGATATCATAAAAAAATTATTAAACAAAAATTAATCATATATTCTATTTAAATAAATGAAATTATACACTAAATATTTTGATTTATATTGTTTTAAAAGTATGTAGAACAGCTAAATATGTAAATGACTCACTTAAACATAAATAAAATATGTTATATTAAATATCTTAGTTTTTTTTAGATATTAATCTCATATGGGTTATTGTAGTTATGATAAATTCAAATTAAATTAAAAATACTAACTAATGATATATAAAAAATAGTATAGTTTCCTTTATGAAAGAAAAATTTGAGTAAATCACTAAAAAAAGATTATAACTTGAGTTTTTTCTTAAAAATAACAATTTATGGTCTAATATATCATTAAAGTTATCGTAATATTTTAAATAAAATCATATAGTTTAGAAAAATAAATATTAATTTTATTTTGTGTGATATTGTAAAAGGTAACTAATTAATGGCACGCAGTTAATGTAAAAATTAAAAAGCAAATCATTTACTTTATCACTCGATTACTATTTAAATTATGAATGACATGTTATAAATTTATAAAATTACAATATTTGTTAAATTGTAAGGTTTTTGGGGGAAAAAATTCGTTTTGTGTAAAAAAAACATCATTTTTATTAGTATATATAAATTAAACAGTAAATTTGGACGTTTTCAAGTTTTCTAGTTATATATTATTTATATTAAACATGTATATAAATTCTCATTTATTATTATATATAGAATTCATTTTTTTTGCTAAGAAAACGTATTTTTTGTTAAAATTTATCTGATTTAGTTGTAATAATAGCATAAAATTATCATAATCTTAGTTTACCTCAGACCAATTTATTAATTTTAAGATTTTTACATACAAATATGGCAAAGATTCACACTAATTAATGGATTAATTTTTACATGGTTTTCTATATCAAAAACAGTATAATTTTTTTTCAAAAAGCTTAATTGTTATAAAAAACTTAAAAAATATACGAAAAACATTAAAAAAATTAGTTTCTTTTTTTTAATATTAATAAACTATAAAAATGAAAGGATCATGTATACCAATAGTTGCTAATAATAGTTTTCTCAACGTAGAACAAGTAGTTGCATTCAAATTAATTTTCTTTTTTAAAAATCTTTAATTAAATGATTTTTTTGAACTTGTTTATAAGCATATCTTAGATTTAAATTGCATTTTTCTAACTATTAATTCACAAAAATAGTTTATTTTAAAAATTATATGGAGATAAATTAACTTTAATAGATATGACCTAATTTAGAAAAATATTCAACAATCGGTTACAAAATTTTTGGTATTTCTTTCACACAGCATTCATTACTTAAAACTTTAAAAAAGAGTCTAATTTTTAGATTAGTTATATGGCTAATAGCAAAACTGAATATTATCATTTCTACTAGCATTCTTCAAATTACTTTATATTGAATGATTGCATTTTAATGTAATGCGATTAAAGCAATAGCTAGGATTGTTTATGATATCATTATTTATGTGTATTTCTATTTTTTTTTCCAAACAATTACATAGCTTAATTTTTTACTAAAATATATAGCTATAATTATTTCTAGCATGTATAAAAACTCTATTATTTGCCATCACATAATTTTCCTATTAGCATGCTCTTTAGAAATATATATTTATCTATTTTAACTATATGATTTAATCATTCAATGTAAAACGTTAAAGTAATAATTAAATTAAACATTATCCATATAAAAACATGATTATTACATTGTATTTTTTTTTTCTAAAAGTTCATTACATTTTTATGATAATAACTTAATTATCTTCCATCTCTTCGTTTCCTATTAACGCACATCAACATACACAACACGTGAGCACTACATTATTTAAGTAGCAACCATTAAATGTCTGCTTATAAAATTTGTTAATAAAAAAATGATTGAATGCAATATTTTTATTTAAAACTAATTTATGACATAATTTTTATTTAAATAATAACCTACAGTTGTTTACGAGAATAACCGATAATGAAAATTCGCATGATAACCAATTTTGAGCAACATGGGATAGCGGTTGTGCGAATTGTGTAATCACAGTGTTTTAATTCTTATATCTCTCTTATCTACAGAAAAAGCTCTAATGATGTTAATTATTAGAATGGAAAGTTTCTACACGTTTTTGTTAAAGATCAGCGATCATAAACATTCAGATGAATAGTTTGGCCTCAATTTTACGTTAATTCAGGTATTATTTAAAAAATATATAAAATGACTTTTGGGTCGAATAAAATTTTTTAATATGTGGATAGATAAGTTCATTGCTTTCAAATTAGTGGTTTATTTCATGTAAAATATGATGAAACATATTTTAATAGTAGCACATATTGGAGGGCGTGCGAAAATGATAATTATGTGGAGAAATAAGGTGTAGGTATCTGTAGTATAAATATCTTATAAAATTGAACATTTTTATAAGATTTGAGAATAAAATTAGTTAAGCTAGATTAAAGGAGTAAAATTAGAAACCTTTATATGCATCCAAAATAATCTCATTTACAGTAGAGATTGATGTTATTTAAACAATACTTATTAACAAAAGATCATTTAATGTATTGAAAAACAAGAACAAAATTAAAATTTTTATTAAAAATATAAATTGCATCAAATAATAAATATAGTTTTAGGGATAAAAAAATGAATACTTAAAAGAAATAAATATTGACGAAAAATTTATAATATTATTGACCACTATTATTGGATGAAACTGAACAAACGTTTGGTTTGACAATACTTGATCCAGCTAAGATATAAGGTGATTTAAGGTCAATAAAGCCGTAAGCAATAACACTAGGATTGGATTCTATGTGTGCTTTAATCGAAACAAAGTAGCTTTGTTTCGAATTGGCAATCATTTCAATTTTCCCAACGAGAATATCATTAATTTGAAAATTTACAACTTTTGAAAACATACATTTAACCTTAAATTATATGAAAAATACTTATTGCAATAGAAATAATAAAAATGTAGTAACAAATATAAGTTATACTTGATACCAATGAGTGATCGGAAAATTTGGAGCAGTTGATAGCCAAATATGTTGACTATAATAACAAATAATAGTTTAAACAACGAATATTAATAACAAATTACTCAGTTCCTACAAATCCAGCATCAAACCAAAAAGCAAGACCATGAGTAATACCACTGTTAAGACACTCGAAAGTAAACGGTATTTCTATTCTAAATAGAATAACAAATGAGTAATATATGCATATGAAAAGTATATACTTATGTAGATCATTCTCAGTAGCACAATTAAAATCAAAATGATATTCTCCAGGTAATGATTGGAGTGTCTTTGTATCAATTAAATCCTATAAATGTATTTTAAAAGAAATGAATAAAATTTTTCACAAAATAATTTATATCATACAATAATAGGTTGTGAAAAACATTCTTTCATTGCATCATCTTTTAAAATTGATAAATCCAATCCATAAAAATGTTGATTACACCAAAACATAGCTCTACTTGTAACATGTGAATATAAAAACTCATCAGTAAAAGGAGAAAAATAGAGAATTGCATGTGATGGAAAAATACGCCCTATATAGTTATAATGAATGATTATATACATATATAATAAATTTATGTTTTGTATTAATAATACTTAATAAGTACCAGATGGTTTAAGGAATTTTTTAGCGTGTAAAAATGACTCAATCATGCGTTCATTTACTAGCAAATAACCTAAAGGTTCAGATATGATTGTATCAACCAATTCAGGAATTTCAACCTATTTTGATTAAAAATAAAATTAAATAATAAGTAGAATTTACTTCTTCTATTTTTCCACGAATAATTTCAATTTTACTTGAATATGGTGTATTATATTCAATTAATTTCTATATAATTAATGCTATTCAATTATGATGAAGCATTTTTTGTATATACTTTGGCATAGTGTGACATATCACTAGCTTCAACGGCATATACTTTTTTAGCTCCAGCTTGGGCTGCAAAAAAAGCAAGTATTCCTTTAACAAATGCTATTAAAACAATCATAAAGTGATATTATTAACCTGATCCAGTTCCTACATCTAATACAATTTTATCTCTAAATTCAGTAGGATTTTTTATAATAGCTTGGTAGTATGTATATGTTCTTACACTATCCTAAAGTAATAAAAACAAATAAATAAATAAACAAAGTTTTATTAATTGAAACTAATAAGTAAATTAAATGAGTTTTCACAAAATATATATATATATCAATTGTATAATAGTTTTATTAATTATATTCTACTACGTTATTTTGTTAAAATTTTCTATTTTATAAAAATTGTAGTAATTTCTATAAATTTAAAGATTGATGGTTTTTTAAACAAATGATACATACTTCTTTCTCATTATTTTTATATTACACAATAAAGCATAATTTTTAAAGTATTAAAAATAATTTGGATGAAAATAAATGTTAAAAAATATGTATTTACAACACTATCATCATAATTCTTAAATATTATTAATAATAAATGTTTTATTGCAAAATTATAGATTCAATTAATTAATTAATTATATATATATATCTTAATATTTATAATGTGCTATCTACTTGCAACATATTTTGTTGTTGGAACAACTGAGCATAAAACTAAATGTTCACTATTATTTGTGCACAATATAAAAATAATACAACATTAAAATATTGTGCAGCACACTCTATATCTGTTCTTGCATCAAAATGTGATGTATCTGTAATTTTTTGGCGATTAATATTATTACTACCATTATTAGATAGTGATAAATGATGGTTCCTATGATAGTTATCGTGTAGCATTAATTCATTGAGTTTATCCATCAAATGTTGTTGTATATTTTCACAAGATGTAAACAAAATATTGAATCCAAAATATTCACTAGTAATAATTAATCTTAATCCATAGAATTTAAATGCCATTATAGTTGATTTTTTCACGATATAACCTATGATTAAAATTGATATCATACAATATATTCTATTCATATATCCAAAAATTTGACTAAATTCTTAATTTATAGAATATACTTTTAGCACCTATTATTTCCATATGAATTTCATCATCAGTTACATTCATATGTATGTAGCATGATACAAACGATTGGTTAGTAGAACCATTTTCACAGCTATTATAGATATCAACTCTTTCTACTTTGTATGAATTTTCCATGGCTATTAAATATTATTATTATTATTTTTAAATCTATAATATATTAACTAGACTATAATGTTACACCACCAGACCCAAGAGTAGATATATTAGTTAGTGACCTCGTGACCTATTTAACTAACGTGCATGATTGCGTTTCCATAGTGATTTTAATTAGCCTAATTAAAAATAAGTGCATAATTTATTTATTTATTTAAAAATTGTAAAAAAATTAAAATATAGCATTAAATTAACACTAATTTTATTTGTAGTAGATATTAAGTTTATTGATGATTGATTCATCAAAAAAATATTGATATCATCTTAATTTATTTATTATCATCTTATGAATTATATTTAGAAAAAATAAATACGTAAATAACATCACATATACTATATATCATTGTATATATGCAACTACCAAAATCAAATAATCACTAGTGTTTCATTCAAGTATTCTATGATACTATATATAGCTAAACTAAAGAATTCTTTTTTTATAGAAAAACAAGCATGGCTATTCAATTAGAAAAAAATATGCCGATAGGCATGTAGTAAATAATAAAAATTTAGCTTTAAGTTTTATTACT